>JANHGL010018099.1:0-26850 GCA_024611195.1 Ceyx melanurus
ATCAGATTAGTCAAGCATGACTTCCCCTTACAGAATCCATGTTGACTACTTGTGATAAGCCTCCTTTCCTCCAGATGTTTAGAGATGGCAGCAAGGACAAGTCATTCCATCACCTTTCCAGGGATGGAAGTGAGATTAATGGGCCTGCAGTTACCTGGGTCCTCCTTTTTGCCTTTTTTGAAGATTTTGAAGATACTAATATATAGAGCAATAAACAAAATGCTCTCTGATGGTTCAAAGGTTAAGTCAGCCAGTGCAAGAACAGAAAACAGAGATTCAGTGAACTGTTAATCTATAGGATGTATAGTTAGTGAACTGTTAACCTATAGGATGTATAGTTTCTGAGCTGCCCTTTGCTGTGGGCTAGCTGCCCAGACAAAAGAAGCTGACTGGGGTTTAAGACTTTGCTTTGCTTTGCTTTGCTAATACTAACTACTGAACTGCAGACTTATTTTAACATGAAAATGCTACTCTTCCATTTCAGCTTTGTCCAGGAGGTAAAACTAACATGTGGACAAAGGAGTCAAAGCACAGACTGCATCCCTTGGTACAGCAGCCAAATAATGCTGGCCTGTCCAGTCTGTTAGTACGAAATTCCAGTAGTCCTCTTTACATGAGGAGAATTCATACAATTAATTTTGCTGAAACTACATCTCTTCTAGGTGATTGAAGCTAAAGTTCACCTCAGTGGCATCACCATAACTTTGAAGCAAAACATTTAGAGCTGTATATAGGGAGGTATATAGAAAAGAATGATGATTAATAACATGAGGATAGGGTTAAATAAAAAGGGAAACTTTAAAGACTGTAAAACCAAAAACGTTCTGTTAACTCAGAAGTGGATTAGAGTGTTCAAAGTGCTTCAGGACTCAACACTATGTAAAGGCTGATTTATACTCCAAGCATCATAATGCCTACCTACTTCAGAATGACAAATAGCACCGTGCTGAGATCTCAATGGCAGCCCCAGAGCACTAACAGCAAATGTCTTCCATCTTAATAGCTGAGCCTCTGCAATTCTCCTCACTTAAAATTCTGAGCGTTTAACACTTCTCGTTGCATCTAAACCCAGATACAAAAACCTTCAAATCAAACTATTTACCTCAAGTGAAATTTACCCTGAATAATTCATAAGCAGCGAGGAGGCTGGATGTGAAGGAGCTGAAGAGTGTTTTAATGAAGTCTAGAATTTAAAATATAATGGTTTAAAAGCTACTGTGGATCTTTTCTAACCTTAAAAGAAAGAATATCAGTCTCTGTAACAATGGAAGATCCCAATGAACAGGAAAAGAAACACAGTTCAGGTGTCTTGTTGTCAGTGACTGATGCTGCTAACAGAATCGCACAGATTACTGCAGAGAAAGGGCTGCTATTTGAAGCAATTCCTGACTAAGGATCTAAAGTGTTCAGATTGATTCTTATTCATCCTGCCCCTGTGAAGGAGTATTGAACCTTAAAATAGCTATAATAAGCTGCAATTCAATTAGAATAAAGTAGGAAAGTCAAGAAAATGCACAGAATGCAGGGCTACTGTTATGATGGCACTTATCTAACAAGAATTTTTCAGCTTTTAAAGACCAGGGAAAAAAAATATTACTTATTATGTATCATAGCTGGTCATTTCACTGTGGAAATCAAGGTTTTGTATTTTCCTGTTTCAGCAAAACCTCTTTAAGAAAGAGATACGACAAGAATGTATACTTGATTTGTCTGGGTTATCGGTGACAGGCCAGCACTGTCATCAAATAGCATCTGCCTTCTAAGCCAGTTGCTGACTTATTCTGAATTTAGTTCGTTTTAACCACTTTGCCACAAAAATATAAAGAGGGGAGAGAGGTTGTGATTGAAAAATTCAGCAAGAGCAATTCAGCAAGACTTTAGGAATTCAGTGAAATTGGTGTTTTCAAAGTTCTTCTGTGCTGCTAGTAAACCAGCCCGTTCTTCCGTATTGCTGATTAACAACACCAGAGCATGGACAATCTGATTGCTTTAAACTAAGGGCAATAAATAATACAAGCTTTGGTGCGTAGGACCACATGCTTGAGATGGTCTGTATTGCAGTTTTTTTTCTCCCTGCTTTACAAAAAAACACCAGTCCTTCATAAACTAAGCTGCTAAGTAGAAGCATGTCTTTATCTCAATAATAAGAGCATAAATCTTACTTTTGAGAGTAGTGTACCTATGATAAAAGTCTGTTAGAAAGAGGTATTGTCCTAGACAACACTAATGAAGGTGCACATAATATAGTCCTACTTACTACAAAGGCACACTGGAAAATAATATTTCAGTTTTGAATTGCACATTATCTGTATCTGACTCAGCTGTAGGAAAGCAAAGTAGTTAACATTTTTGTATACATTTAGAATATTAATGCATGAAAGCTGTTCACTGCTTAGTGTTGCAGTTTGAAGCTGAAGTACATGCAGAAGTCTGCTTCATTCTGGAGAAAGAGGAGAGGTTCCTGCATAAGACATCTAAATACAAATAATAATCATCTGGAAAAAATTTCCTTCCTAGCATCAAGGTGATATTTCTAATATTTCTTATTAGAACTGTCTATAGATTAACATATTTATTTCAAGAGATTTTTAGGAACCTCTACTCCTTAATTCTGAGACAATTGGGTAGAATGAAGATTACATACAAAAACTTAAAGCATGTGTCCTGAGACAGTAGAAGTTATCTGGCAGTGCTGGAGCCAGACAGAGGAGAACTCTTTCTCTAGGACTCCAGTGGAGGGAAGGTAGTTGAACTCATCCTGCCTGAGGAATAACTATGAGATGGGGATGCAGTGGAAATGCAGCTGTTCCCACACCTGTATGAATCTGCACATCCTATGCCTTACAGGTTGGTAGGCCAACCACCTGTTCAAAGAGTAAGGCCTAAAAACCCCTCTTTTATTACAGCAAATGTTTCTTTCATGTTGGTGCAAGCCAAGAAAAATAAATGTCTGGGTTGACACCACAAAATTTCACATTAAGAATCTGGTCTATGCTTTGAGATGAAGAAAATGAAGAATTAAATATAATTTGTCAAGGTGGAAATATTGTCAGACAGCTGGAAAAGGTCTGCTATTCATTTTGCTATTCTACTATTCTGAAGGAGTCCTAGTATCACCATTTATTTTCCCACCCTCCATGGTTAACCTCCAAAATAAAGGAATTCCTAGCAGCAACCAAATCCAATGTAGAAGATGGACAAAACTCCTCAAAATGGGCCAGGGAAGAAGGCTCCTGAATTTTCATTTCATGTTACTAAACAAATGAAAAAGAAAAAAAGGGGGGGAAAAAAAAAGGGATAGAAATAACTTGAGAAAAATTCAATTAAGTCCCCAACATGAAAGAACAGAGTTCTTTAATAGTCTGTGCAATAGGTACAAGCTCCATCCTCCACCCCAGTTACTGCACACAGCTCACACCAGTAGCATCAGTAGCGTGTACCTGTTTGTGGTCGCCCGGTTTATCTGCTTTGCCTTAATCAGTGTGAATAAGCCAAGGAGCCAGTTCTATTCCCTTTACACCCCCTGTTTATGGAAACCAGTTCCTAAACTGCTCTTCCACATGGAGAGTCTTTAGCAACACTTTAAACCAACTACAGACGGCATCTGCTGAGCTCCAGAGGCATCTACAAGGGATGACATGGCAGGATAACACTGGTTTTCTGCCAGTTCACTGGCACAGGCTGTTTGAACAGCCAGAAAAACCAAGAAAGCGTGCAAAAATCCTATTCCAGATGCACGAAGGCAGAGCAAACATCAACACCTGAAAGGATTAGAATACCAAATGCAATTACCTTCAAAACAAAGCCCACTTTCAAGCGGATAACAGTATAATCCATTTATGAAAGTGCTTCAACACAAAGCACTTTCACCTTCTGAAACATTCCTCCTTCTCCCCCCCAACACTCCACATGAATGACTCATGTGCTGTAAAATCCTTCAGGGCAGAAATCTCCTATCCATAGCCCTAGGTGAGTAATTTAAAGCAAGAGATGTTAATTTATTTGCTCTGATTTCCTACAAATCTGAGAGGATTTACCAAATAACAAGGTCTGAACTCCCACTCTCTCGATCTCAGGGCTGCCATCGTGAAACAAATTCCAGTAGTGATAATGATATTCTACCTCTGCATTCAAGTTTAGTAATGATATTACTAAAAATTTATTTCTAGGCTTTCTGAAAATGATTTAAGCTTTACTGATCCACAGTAAAACACTCTGCTTAAACATTACAGTCCCTGCATATTTCATGGTTTAGAAGATTTAAAGCCATATATATAAAAAAAAAATAAATTGCCTCATCAGCTGTAGTTTCAGAAGATCCATAACAACTATTTTTCCAAACGTGTGTATCAGGAAATCTATGATTCACTGGAAGAGACAGTCACTGATTTTAAGGTGCATTAAAGTCAATCAGTATTTCTACTGTAAAGCTATATGTACATTTTACCTTCTAAGATACTATTATTCACCAAGGACCCGAGTAAATTATGTATTATTCGTGCAATAACTCTTAAATTCATTATCACTGAAAAGTTGAGCTTACAGATGTTGTTCTATCCATTTCAGGGTGATCTGCCTCATTAATGCATTTTCTCTGTTCATCTGTATGCATGATGTACGAGGTCTGGCAAATTGAAAACTTTTGATATGATAAATTGTGAAATAGAAAACCTTTCTACTTGTGGAAACAGTGCTTTCTGAAGATGTTGTGAGCATTGCTAATGTTCTTATGTTTACCTAATACATGTTCTCTGTAACAACTTTATAGCTCATTTGGGAAGGAAAAATTAGATCATTGTTATTTTATGCATTAGTTGACATGATTAAAAACTAGATTTTATCCTCTCAAGCATTAAAAGAACGAAGAATACAAGTATTTGTAAAGTCTTAGATTTCATTGATCCTGCTGCCTGTTTCTGTTTTGGATGAGAACTCCAAAAAGCCCATCAGTTTGTCAGTCCAACAACCATAAAACCTGTAAAGATTATTTTCATCCCTTGTAATGATTTTTCAGCTTTTAAGTTTCAAGTACACCCTGATTCTTGAAAGGATGTTCCTTGGTCTTTGACAGTCTGTTTAATCAACCTTAGTGACATGGAAATGTAGAAGTTTCCTACCTGGTGATCAGTGTCTGTCAGTTTTGGAGAAAATAATGTTCAGCAGGAGGGGAGGAGTTAGGATTAAATGCTGAACAGAACAGATCTACAAAGCTTCCCACTAACTTTGCCACAGAATACTTTATGTTTCCCAACCAAAATATGCAGATTTCAGTCACAACTCTAGTGTTACAGTTGTGTGAATAAGACCTTAATATCTGTTTTTATTTTGATGTCTTCTGTCTGACCACTTCTTGCTCTTCCCAGGCTTTTAGATCATACTTGAAATGCCGAGTTAAAGAGTATCATATAGAGCTGTCAATACAGTCAATTCAGTAACCTCTTTTTCTTTAAGTTGATAACAAGGACTTGTCTCTTCATCCTAAAGTTTAAATATCTTAAATATTAATAAATGATAACTACAGTAATACATGTCAAACAAAGCCTACAGTTTTATAGTTTTCTCTCTGTTTTCAAACACAGTGAATCTGCAAGCACATCTTACCAAACAGCAAGAATTCTATTATGCTGGCCAGAATTTTTTGCCTAGAAAATATCAACATTTCTTGAAACCTAATCTGTGGCATTTCACTGGGAAGAGGGAATATTTTCATGGTTATTACATCCCACCAGTTTTCCAAGGTTCAGAATTATTTGACAACTGCTTTTGAGTATATTTTTGGATTTATCTCCTTTTTCTCCTTACATAGGTCTTATTTTGGATTGTTTTTTTATTTGAAAGGTGCTGTCCCCAGACTGGTGGCCTAAATCTATTGCAGCCCTTACTACGCCTCCAGCAAGAAAGCTGGCAAGTTCTGAGAACAGCACACTCCCCACTTTCTGTGGTACCCTTCAGTATATTTATAAGGAAGCTCAGAGACAGTAAGTGACAAGCAACTGTTTGCAGTCAGATCCTATCTGCTTTTCTCCAGAGGAAAGCTTGGAATGCAAATAGCATTGCAGTGTAAGATTTAACTTTCAAAAGCAGGATCATGAGAGAACAGTTGTTGAAAGATGTAAAGCCACTGTCAGCTAGAGGGGAAGGTGTCTCAGCCAACAGCTATCAAGTAAAGCTGGGATTTGTGCTCTTTGCAGTGTAGCACAGAGAGAATGGAATTCTCCAACTGAATGTTTCACCTGAGCACAGGGGCTGTGGTGTGGACACTGCCTTCCTAGCCAACATCCCAGCCACTTCCACCAACATCCCAGCCACTAGTTTTGCTGCATCTGTGACTTTTGTGTTCTTCAAGGCTGATCCTGTACTCCTAGAAGGGCACAGCTCAAGCTCTGGAGACACTTTTTTTAAAAGAGTGCAAGAAACTTGTCAAACAGGGATGTTAATGTTCTGCTTCGAGTTCTAGAGATGGAAACATAAACTGACTGGCTCCACTGGCTTATTTTTCTTCAATACAGACTAAAGAAAGGAAAATGCTTCCCTGCTGAAAGCAGTGGGATACTTCCCATCAATTTCCACAGTATCAGGATTTTATCCAGCATTTCTTCACATGTGGAGAGATGCACAGCATCGAAACACATCTGATGCTGCAGGAAAAAATGCATACAAAAATTCTTTTAGAAGCCTTAGGAGATTTTTATTATTTCAACTGGAAAACAGTAGCTTTAGAATGTCATTGATTTAAAGTACTAAGTATGGATCTATGTGAATTTCTCTCTTATCTAACCTCAAAATCTGTATCCTTTTGTGCCCTTGTGGTCTCATAAACTGAGGTCCAGCAACAAAACCAGTTGCTTACAGAGTTCTCTACCATTCTATATGCTTACACTGTATTTTTTTGCATCCTGAGATAAGTAGAAAGTGTATACAATTTTTAGGTCCTCTGAACTTGTTGCAACAGCTTTCCCAAAGTCATGACACTGCTCACCAAAAGTTGCTGTCATTCTTCCAAGCTGTCCATGAATGAATAGTGAAACATTTACAGTCCTGTTCTTAAATTGATCTTAACCACAACTCCCAAGAAAGGCTTTAGTCCTGAAAGGTGTTAGTCAGTTAATCCCTCATACAAAACAAAAAAAGATTAAGTTGTTTATGGCACAGTTGCATCCTTAGTTACTCTATATCCTGGACAATTCCTTAAGCCACTAATTCACAGCTATTCCAGGTTCTACCTTCTGCCCTCCATACCTACCCCGTCCCTATACACAAGTCAACTGCTGCAGGAATGCCAAGTATGAAAATACATAGACAAGTATCCCCATCCCTGGAAGTGGAAGTCCCATCACTGGAAGTGTTTAAGGCCAGGCTGGATGGGGCTCTGAGGAACTTGCTCTAGTGGGAGGTGTCTCTGCCCATGGCAGGGGAATTGGAACTGGATGAGCTTTAAGGTCCCTTCCAACCCTGACAATTCTCTGATTCGATAATTCCATGATTTTACGATTCTATTAAAATATAGACACATATGTGTGAACACACATATATATATATTTATACACATATACACACATATGTCTATCTTTCCATTCCAGGCTGCTGGAATTGAAATCTTTCTACGGGACATTTCCTCAAACAAAGCTTTCTACCTTCTGGCTGGGAATCTGAGAATGAAGGGAATAACAGGATAAAGCCCAGTGGAGACAAGGTAGCATAGAGAATTCCACAGTGTTGTGAGAGATATCACAGGAAGAAAGGCTAAAACCATTAGAATAAAACCCTCTTCAGCACCTGTGGGTTGCTACCTGAAGCACAAAGTGATAAGCCACATTCTTTCTTACAGTTCCTTCTAATGTAACCATAGGATGGATTGGTATCCAAGCCACGGGATGCTGACCTGATGGCTTTTGGTCACAGAGCTCCCAGGTGCTTCTCAGTCACCTGACTCAGGGAAGAGAACGAGAAAAAGAAAAAGAAAAAAGAAAAGAGAAAAAGGAAACCCCTCATTTTGTTCACTTTAATATGCATCATCTTAGAAAAAAAAGAAATCAAAAACAAAACCCTGATATTTTTTTTGGCATGAGTTCTTACTGGAGGTATCCTACGGGAGTTATTTTAACAGTTACATTCCACCAAAACCTTCTCCTCCTTTAAAGAACTAGAGAGTTTATTAAGTGGCAATAGCTTTAAGATACCACTTTATAAATAAAGATGGGCATTTACAAGCAAGTGAAGATAATCTTCACTCAGAGGGTGGTGAGACACAGGAGCAGGTTGCCCAGGGAAGCTGTGGATGCTCCTCACTGGAAATGTTCAAACCCAGGTTGGATGGGGCCTGGAACATCCTAGTCTCATGCCATGGCAGGGGGGTTGAAATTGGATGACCTTTAGGGTCCCTTCCAACCCAAACCATTCTATGATTCTCTGAATTTATGCTGTTAGCATAAGTTTTGGCATGAACCACCCAACTAGATCTGGATAAGAGAACATCTAAGTGGTGATTAAAAGGAATCTTTTGCATAAAGAGGGTACTGGAATCCAGTTACCAAACATAAATGGAATTGAAACAGGCTGTCAATGACATTGATACCTAGCTGTTGTTATATCGATTAAACTGACACATACCTCAAACAAATTATAATATCTAGAAGTAAGAAAAATATTAATAAATCATAACCTGGCACCCTAGAGTTTAAAGGAAAAAACCTAACAACACAGGTTTATTATATACATTAAACATTAATCATAAATCCTGAACCTACTTTTGATATGATGAGGAAAAAAATTGTAAGTAATAAAAAAACAAATGAATCAATCCACCTAATGAAAACTGCATCCAGTCAAGGCTTTTAAAGAGATTTTTTAAAACAATGCAATGAATTTTTAAAGGAGAAGAGAAAACCATTTGGATGAATCAAATTTGGGAGCTTTTCCTTTAAAATCTTTAAGGTCTGACAAGGCTGAGAAAGTTAAATTAAAAATCTTGTCATTCTGTTGCCTGGAATTAGTGCTGCTTAAGTTTTGAGAAAGGGATGCATGATATTTTATCCTTTCACACACACAAGCACATATATATATATGAAAAAGTAGAAACTTTATATCAGGTGACTCAAAGGCCTTCAAAATGTTATTCATGTTACTATGGTTCTGTTGTCTTTTTTCTCTAGCAAGGCAAATACACACTGAGCAGACTGCAATTCCTTCTGTAAGCTTTTTAAAAATATCTGTACAGTGAGGTTCTGCACTAAACATTGTCATTCCAGTGCATTTATGCAACATACTTCTGATTCAAATGAATTCTGAGCTAAATTATTTACTTGAAATGTATATGTTACTATTCACCAAAGTGAAATCCAGCTTCTCTTCCCTTGCTATTTCACAACTTCTGAGTATCTGACCTATTTTCATTCATCTCGGTTTCCTCTCCAGAATGCAAAACCACAGCAAAACACATCCACAATCAGAAGGGAAATCTGGTAACATATAGGTAGAAAAAAATGAAATACCCAGGCCCTTCTGGAGACAGGTAAAGTGTTTGTGCCTGTCCATAGCAGCATATTCAGCAACAGGCAAAATCTGGATGTATTTTGCATAGTGATTTCTGGTACTTGAGTGTTCCAAACAGATGAGGCAGTTTTCTCTAAGAATGTCAGTGGTTCAGCAGCAAAACAAACCATTTAATATTCTGCAAGAACATGGCTACGTGGAAGTTATTAAAATACATATTAACATCCACCTCTGCTTTAAGGAAATACTTTTTAAATGGATTTCACATTGTTGAAGTAACTATATAATATTAAAAAGCAGGGCAATGTTTGCTCACCCACCACCACTCGTGCAAAGATACTAGAAAAGCACCAAGGAACCAGAGAAAGTCAGCACTATCACATCAGCTCTGGGGCAGAAGCAACAAGGGAAGGGGCCCACCAGAAAAAGCCTGTTTCATGCACACTGCAGTAAGGCCACACCACTTCAGAGCTTAGTGGTGCATCTCTTAGTGTTCATCTCACAGAATCACAGATGTTAGGGGTTGGAAGGGACCCAGAAGATCATCTAGTCCAACCCCCTTGCCTGAGAAGGATCACCTAGACCAAGTCACCCAGGAGCAGATCCAGGCGGGTCTTGAGTGTCTCCAGAGAAGGAGACGCCACAACCTCCCTGGGCAGCCTGTTCCAGAGCTCTGGCACCTTCAATGTGAAAAAGTTTAATATCTCAAAGTTTAATATCAAAATCTTATAAATTCTGTTGTAATCACAGCAATCTGAACAGATTAAAAATTACGATCAGCCAAATTAATGAAAAGTTGAAAATTGGAATGTCTACATTTCCTTGAGTTTGGAGAAATGAAAGTATTTTAAGTGACACAGCACTCAAATTATATTGCTCTATTTATCACAAGCTTTAGCTGAATTTTGTGTTCTTAGTTTATGAATCAGAGTGAGGAGTGGTTAGGTACAAAACCTCCAATAAATTACAGATAAATTGTTAGGAGAGAAGTGAATCTCCTTCTCTTTGAAGTTCTGTTATTAGAATTCCGTTGCAATTTACGGAATAATGTATCATTTAGGAAGGGAAAGTAATTAATAACAACTGGAGAGAGAAGCAGGAATTTCCTTTGGACAACAACCTAACATGAAAGAAACATAAAAGCCCTTACCTATTAATATATAAGGCAGAGTTTTATTAAAACACAATTCATTTTCATTAACGACATCATGCAGAATTGAATTCTTCCCTTACGCATTGCACAGGCACTTCTGTGTGCAGAGCCTACAGCTCGTTCACAGTGCTGCTGAAAGCATTACTGAAACTATCTGCTCTAGTTTGTAAACTAGCAATCTACACCAAGTCGTTTAAAAGTTGCAATAAAAATATGAAAACTTTGGTATAACTGAGATTTTTTGGATTAGCAATGACAAGACCTTTGCAGAAAACTGCTGCAGTAACAATCCATTAAGAAAGACAAGCTGGAGGAACTTGTTTTTTTCCACTGACATCACTTGAACAGTTTTTGCTGTGCTGTCTAGTTAGACACAAAAACCTAACATATTCCTTTATTTTTACTGGGGGAAAAAAAATCCCTAAAAATAAACTTTTAAAGACTTATTATTAATAATTTCAGAATGTATTTTCCCCACTGTATTTTTGATATATTCTATATATATGTATTTTTTAGTAGTGGAAAATGTTTTGTTAGCTCCACTTAGAGTACTCCTATAAGCCAGCTCTGTCTGCATTCAATTAGTTTTTACTAATCACACATTATTCAAATTAAGCTTACCATCCCCTGCAAAATACCCACAGAAGAACCACAAATCACAATAATTGGGAATTCTATCTTTCCTTGAAATGTCATTATTTATCTCAGAAACTCTGAAGTTGTTGTTCCAGATTGGGCTCAAGCCTTGCAGAGTTACGGAACCTGCTTTGGCCCCAGAGACTTAAAATTTGTTAATCATTGAAAAATCCACCACCCCCTATTTTATAAAGATGTGCCCAAGGCACAGATTGTTCTGTCAAGCTACTCTGGTATAGCTATACATGCTCATCTAAATCATGATGGGATTTGGCTTGTCTTCACTCCATGTCCAGGCAGTTTATATTTTGGGATACAAATGTAGACCCATGATTCTGATGGTGACCTTGGAGTAAGGAAGGAGAAAGGAGGAGAAGGAAAAATTCCTCCCATCTGACAGTCACTGGTTTATTAAGGTATCTTTTGGAGAAAAACATATGGTAAGTAAACTCTCTGTTTTCTCCTTGACTCTGCAAGGCCACACCAGGACTGTCCACACCTCAGCCTTCTCACACTGAAGCACCTTCTGTCCACTTTAAATCACAGAAAAGCTGTTAGTCCAAGAAGTTTTAGACACATACTTCAGTCATTTGCCATTCAAGTGTGTCATGCCTTTTTTCCACCCCTCCTTTCATCAACTATTCGCTCAAAATTTGGCTTAAAATCAAGTTCAACATTTAAAATCTTAATGTTCTGAAGAAAACTGTTGCAAGTTACTATCATACTGTTGCTGGTTTTCTGCCAGTTTTGAAGAGTTTCCTTATCTCCCAGTAGGAAGAGCACAGCAGCAGCAGAGGCAGGGCCACAGCTTGCTTTCCCTGAATGAAACATTCCTGAGCACATTCTGAATGCATAGCTGTTTTGGACAACAAAAGGTTACCCAGTGGAAACACTCACTGGTGGCCAGAAGCAGCACAAGGTATTCTGTGGGGAGCCCCAATGGTAAAAAGTATAGGTATGAGGTCTGAAGTATACTGTAAAAATTCTATCAATTTTGAGATGGCTATTGGATTAGCTGTTACTGTCATCTCTGAAGGCTTCTGTATGCAGTAAAATAAAAATTTCAGCCATTTATAGCAAAAAAGCATTATGGCCATTTGAAATAATCAATGGGGAAAGTGGGTATTCTTTCCTGCCATGATCATCTTGAAAAGTTTACGTTTCCTTCAAATGATGTTTTTCTAGGCATGTATTTCCTCAGAAACAGCTTTATAAATGGAATCTGAAGATTCAGAAACACTGTGCAGCTTGCTCTTCTATTCAGTGTAGATGATATTTTCAGCATTAGAGTCATAGAGTTTATTATGCCAATAAACACTGTACTGAAAAAAATATCAGCAGTATATATTTATGTCATCAGCATGACTAAGTTATCAAAAATATAAGTAATATGTCATATTAATTAAATCTGCATGACCATCTGAAATTTGACAGTCAATGGAAAGACTCACATTGCATTAATGGCTCTTTCAATCAGGCCTTTAAAATCAAGTGCTTCTTGTAAGAGGTAATTATACTGTTTGCTTATAAGGAAATAAAGAAAAATCTCCATGGGAATGTAAGTGTATTTCATGTTTGGATTTTATGATAACAAGTTATGAACCACTTCTGGAGGTTATTGGTAAGTAAAAGGAAAAAGTACCAAAAAAAGGTAGAAAAATCTCAGATGTATGTATAGCTACTTTTCTCCAAAAAACCCCAAACAAATAAAAATCCCACCTTTGGTTTAAAAGAATGCAAAAAGCATCAGCAAATTAAAAAAATCTTACTCTTAGTTTTCTGTTTCCATGTGTCCAATATCCCAAAAATTAATTTTGAAATCATGATAGCTGGAGATGTTAGTGTTATTTCTACCCAGAAAAAAAGTCAAGGTGAAGTATTATATGCAGGTTATTGATGTACTTGTTGAGGGAAAACAATTTAAAAAGGAGTGAGAATACACAGTAAAATAGGTGTTAGAGGGTACTACTATGAACTGTGGAAGTCTGTGTTTTCTAATTAAACTGCAGAGGAGATTAAGTTGATATGTGTCAGTATTCCCAAGGACACATTCCCAAGGACACGGACTGAGGGCTGGGAAAGCAGGAACCAGCTGAGAAAAGTCTTTACACAAGTCACTACACCTGCTGTACTTACAGTGCCTCTATGGCCACCTTATGTTCAGAAATCTTCCTTTTTAGCCTTCAGAGAGTTACATGCTTCACCCCAGCAATAGTTCAGATTTAAGAAGCATTCCTGGAAAGCAGCTCTGTCTGTAGTCAGCTCTACTTCTCATTACTAGTGTAAATACATTACTTTTCCTCAAAAGCTCTGCAAAAAGACAGACATCCACTTCACACTGAAAACCAGAGAAGGCAGCATTCAAAACTTGCTTTTATTTGAACTTCTTGAAGTTTTGCAGCACCAACTATCCTCACTCTTCTAAAACTGTATTTAAATAAGCAAGCGTGGAAGTCTTCAGTAATGACAACATTGATGTCAGATGGAGACAAAGGCTCCTGTCCCTGCACTGCACTGTGCTTATTCTCCTAGGCAGAATGCTCGACTGATAGGAAACGTTTCTTGATCCCCTTGAGGCAGAAGTCAGAACTGCAAGTACCGTTTAAGATCCTTGCCTCACCCACCCTCAGCTCTGCCAATGCTGCCCATGTGTCACAAGCTACAGTTAGTAACACCAGCATCAACTGCAGCCACATTTCAGATTCTCTTAAAATAGATTCCTCCTAGAATTCTTGTTAAGAATAAGGGGTACAGAATGAATTTATGCAATGCTTCAGTTGTCTAGATATTTCCTAATCTTTCTGGAGAATTATTTCTCTCTTCTCTTGCCCAGCTATCCTTTAAAGCAGTACCTGATTGCAACTTCTTTCCATTCCTAGCTGAGATTGTCATAGAAGTATTAGAGCTTCAGAATTACTTAAGAGGAAAACAAATATTATTAAGCCCCTCAGAAAAGGCCAAGGATATTCAATCACACTCAAGCATTAAATCTTGGGAGGGGCACATTTTGAGGAGGTTTGGTGGGTTGGTGTTGGTTGTTAGTTTTGTTAAAGCTGGGCTTGGGTAGTAATTTACTTCATCCTGAAAGCCTTAAAGCTCTCTGTCTACAAAATCAGAAACTATTTTTGGTCTCCTATATATCAAAAGATTTTGTAAAAACAAATTGGCCAATATTAGTTGAAATTACTCTGAAGTTTAAACATATTTTTCAAATTAATAATCTTTCTTCCGTAGAAAATCAGTAAAATAAACATTTCACAATATGTCCAAACCCTTTTGTACAATATGTAATCCATCTAAATCCATAGGAAGTCTTGAACCCAGCTCTCCTACACCAAAATGTCTAAACATTGTCTATCCTAAAGTTAATTGCTTATGTGATTAGGGAGAGGTATATAAGCTGTGTGGTTTTAGGATATCTATTCCTCAAATCTTCAAAATAAACTCACATTGTACTGATATTCAATAGCCAGTTAGGACTACTAAGCATAGATATCAGAACACCTGATGTCCAGGAATGCCCAGGATTGCTTTAGAGCTGAAAGTACTAAGCAATGAGCACCAGTGCAGTGGAGACTCCCAAAGCAGGCTGGGTCATGCCCAGGACACAGTGCAGACATGCTGCCCAGTGCAGGAGGCATTCTCATAGCCTCAGTGATGTGGAAATTGGTCTTTCTATCATCTATTTATAACTTGTTCTATTTTCATTCGTGCACAACTTTTTAAAAACATCAACAGTTTGGTTATGTCAAAGTGATGCCAATTTTGTGAACTCTCTTTTCACATTTACTGAGACAGTACTTGTCAGCATCAACACATGGAAATTTATCTTTGCAGCCTTCTGTCAGTATTAATAGTTTGGACTGGAAAAGTTCTGATTTCTATGCACTATCTATTGGAGTTGCACATCCTCCTCACTTGGTGTGCCTCCCTCTGACTGAACAGAAATTCAGTAGCAATTTAGTGAGTACAAAAAAATATAATCCCTTCTGTTTTCCCTAACATTTCCTAAATTTCAGAGGATTGCTTCATGTAGGGCAGATCTTTAAATCTGGGTGAGAGGTGCCTGAGAAGGGGCAAAGTTCAGTACTGGACCCTGACTGTAGGGCCTGGGCTAGCACTGAGGGGCAGCCTAGCACCAGGAGAGGCCCACCCGTGCTGAGCTGGTGTCCTCAGCAGTACTGTGAAGTTCCTTCAGTGCTCTTGTCACTTCCCAGCACCAGTGCCAGGCGCAGCGAGTGGCGGAAGGGAGCGGGCAGATGGATGCGGAGCAGGGGCCCATCTTGGCAGGAGTCCCAACATAGCCCCGGGCTGCCACACGGCCCCATAGGCAGCAGAGCAAAGGGCACCTGAGGGATTTGGAAGAGATAATGAAGCATCCCAGCAGAGATTTATACAAAAATCTCTTCTCGGGCATGAGGGCGGGTGCAAGAGAAGGCAGAGTCTGCTGAGACACAGAAGGCAGGGAAAAGGCTGCCATCAGGAGCTGCTGGGAGCAGGAGAGAGGCATTTGACATAGAGTGGAAAATAGCAGGGAGGAGTGAAGAGCCTTGAAAGGAGACAATTTAACACCTGATGCAGCAAAGGCAAAACAATATTGTCAGAATGAGTGGCTAGCAGAATGTTTATAGCAGCAGTCTCTGTGCTTATCAGCACAGTAATGAAGGTTGGGTAAGACTATCAAAACAGAAAGGCTGTGGTTGTTTGGGTTTTTCTTCTGCACTGGAATTAATTTCAGAAAAATTGCATTTGTCGTCAAATAGAAGCACTGCAATGGAAGTGAAAATAAGGTTGCCTAATAAGAAAACCAACAGGCAGAAGCTGGCCAGTTCCATTTCACTGCATACCACCATTAACTCTAGCAATGCTAGCAATGGAACAGGCTGAAATTGTCGTGTCTGACAGAAAAAATATTTTGGAAGACAACCAAACCTATGATGGATGTAGGCAGGCAAAAATCCATTTAAATCAGTGGTGCAGCACCTGTTTCTGTCGGCTGCAATAGTCTCCCTTGATGTTTCATGAAGTCTATGACAAACAAATTACAATACATGGAGAAAGCAAAACTTGCTGTGTACCACACCAAGATATAAATAAGGCGCAAGGTTGCTTATTGAAACATGCATGTTCCACTTCATACAACCTCAGTCTGAGGAGACTTCACAGAAGAAAAATACACTGAGGTAATACAGGCATAAAATACAAAGTTTCTGAGAAAGTTAAAAGATAAGCCTCTAGTCTAGCTGATTATTTCACTCTATACTTAAAGTGCCACTCATAGCATTTTAACCCTCAATTATTTCCAAGTAGGTATTTCCAATTCATATCCCCGCAAGAAAGGTTAGAATAGTCTCTCAAAGACTAAGTGATAATTGTATAGCTTTAAAAATTATATTTGTCCTCTATCTACCTTCAGTATCTTGTCTTCTGTTTAATTTAGCTAATAGATAAAACAAAAATAATTCCTTCTTAATAAGAAGTAGCTCCATAGAGTGAAGAAGCTGTTCTGAAACACTGTGAAATGCAGAGAAGCCATGTAACTTAACCACATCTGCTAGACTAAAGATCCACATCAGCACCGGAGAAAATTAACTAATAACTGCCATATTTTTTCCCAGTATCACTTGGCCTTCTATAGATCTGTGAGTAAATTTACTAGTAAAATTGGCTTGGCTTCCCAATCACTTTCATAGATCTCACCTTCTCATTTTCAGATACTTTTCCAGAAAGATGCAATAAACATTGACAGGTGGTTTTTCTCCTCCCCTGATTTTTCAGAAATCAAACCAAATGATAAGTTTAATTTTAGGGATTAAAAAGAGCCACCGAGTAATTATGTAATTGCCTAATGGAAAGAGAATTTGAGCCTCTGTGAATTTTCCCCATCACACCACAACACAGCAATTTCTGTCCCTCTTTGAAGGCTTGCTCTGTCTTTGCTATACCATAATACTAAACATTTCCCTTGCTATAGTTTGCTTTATGTATTTAAACACATCTTTGCAAGAGAGATCACTAATGTTTCTGTCCACTCAAGAGGGTACAAGAGCATGAGATTAATATCTAGTTTTCATGTTTAGATAGGAGACACTTGCAAGAAAGTTGTAGAAATACTGTCATTTTCATACATTATTTTCAGGGCTTTAGCAGAATTCAAAAACCTCTGCCGCTTATCACACACACACAAAATTGTTACCTAAAAGGCACTCTGAAGAAAGTTAATAAAATAAAGGTTCTGTTGTGAAAACAGCTAGACATAAAATAAACACAAAACTATATTGTGGACCAATGGGTTGGAAACCTGCTTCACAAAGTGATACCAGTAGTGTAGAAACAGCAGAGCACTAGGAACCACAGCATCTCAGCATCTCCCTCTGCCTGCTTATCCAAGCAAGGCAAACTGCTTTTTGGTCAGCCCCTAAAAGCAGGAGTCCCACAGGTCTACCTGAAGTAATTTAGGAGGCACTCAATATTTATGCTGTCATATTAGAGAATGCATGCAATGAAATGGATCCTACCATGTTGAAAATAAAACTTTCAACTGCCTTATCCAGCTTTGTTGCCACATTATTTCCTTCTTTGAGGCTCCCCAGATACTCAGCCTCTCAATTAGAATGGACTAAAACAAATCTGGTCTCTGAAGTCTTAGGGTAAGTCTAAGTCCTTTCTCTCTAAGAAGAAATACAGCTCGGACTCCTCAGAACTGTAAGTGCTTCCAGACCCCAGCTTCTCTTGTAGTACACTAACAACCCTATAGCATTGAGGAAAAATAGCTACACCTAAGGATCCTATTTTAGCATCCTCTGTTTCCTTGTAGATCACAGGAAAGTCTTGCAGCAGACAGTCTCTCCCTGCTCATTCAGTCACTTGCTGCCCCTCACAAGGGTATAACATTTTTCTATAGTGGAGCTCAGTTCTGTCAGCACCACATCAAAATCCCCCCCGCTGTAACTCTGGTAGCAGATAAATTTCCAGAAACTGTGGCATGAATTGTACTTGTTGCCAGTACCTGTGAAATTGTGAAGAACCAATTAGGGAAGACAACTCAGAGGATTTTACTTCCGGACCTCAGTCACTATCAAGATTTTCTTCAACCCAGTCTTTTGATGCATCCAAAATAATTATCAAAGCACCCATGATGTTAAATGAATCAAGCTCTCAGTGAAAAGCTGGAGCTTACACCAAGCAATGTTTATCTGGGGTAATTATTTTAGGAATTGAACACAACACCAAGTCTAAAGTCCATTTCAGAGAGATAGCCCCACAAAGAAATACAATTAAAATAAAGTACATTAATTGACCATGTAGGTCTAGCCCCAGAGGATGGTGAAACCATACTGTGTTGCAGCAGCACCTACATATAAAGCACATAGATGCATTATGAAGCTTTTGCTATTCATGTTACAATAGTGCCCTTTTTACAAATCCCTTCTCTTCCCAAACTGGTTCCAGAACTCTCCCCCCAGTTAAGGGAACTTTCCATCCCTACGACCAGTACTGTGGCATCTGGGCACTACAGCCCGTCTGTTGTTGCATATGGGTGCAGTGCAGTGACAGCTTTCCTGCATATTAGTCATGCATCATGCAGCACATTTCTTGACTGAGGCAAAAGCAGCTTATGACTCAAAGCAAATTATTTTATCCCAGGGGCTTCTGACACACAGGCAAAAGGCCAGGGCTTAGGTCAGCAGCTCAGGAGTTTGGCCACTAACTATATCATGGCTGATACCTGATCATGATGAAGAATGCGCCATGTCCCCCTCTGCTCCCTTAGGGCCAACTCGAGTCAGTGGCCCAGGATCACATCCAGATGGCTTTTGTGTATCTCCAAGGATGGTGACTCCATGACTTTTCTGGGTTACCTGTGCAGCCTATCACTTGCTGCTAAAGTTCTGAGGAAGCAGGGCTAGCAGAAGGAGGAGAAGACTTAATATTCCATGTCTACAAATGTATGCAGGTTCCAGGTTAAGCATCCTGAATGAGGACAGAAAACTACAAAAGCTCCTATCAACTAAAGGTATGGGCAACTTCATGCAGCAACATACTTTATCTGCCCTGAAATGATACCGTGCAGCAAAGCAGGGAGCAGTGAGCCCTAAGCTGGCACTGAACAAGCTGCCCCTCAGAACCGGATCACCTTGCTGTATACCCCAGCCAAGGGAGAGCATGCCCATGGCCAGGCAGCACCCTTCCAAGCTGCCTGCAGAGAGGATGGCCTGGATACCACTGCAACAATACCTTAAAATATCACTATTCAATAAAAGCATGCCTCTGATTTCCATGGAAGTTTGAGAAGTAAAATAAACCTGGCAATTTAAAGAGAAATAAAGCATGTTAGAGGGTGATTTACTATGATAAATTCAACCGTGTATTAGAAAACTGTAGAATCTAATAGAGAAAAAACCAACCACAGATTCCAGCAGACAGACAGGTAATTCAGATTTTGCAGTATGAACCTCTATGCCTATTCAGCTGCCTCTTCACTGACAGGAATAGATGATATTCTACTGCAGTTATTTGGCAAGTACAGAAATATTAAAAATCTTTTACAAATACTTCAATCTTCTAAGTCAGGCATTTCTTAGAGAAATAAAAAATCCTGCTAGCTCCACTCTAAAGGTCATGCCAACTATAAAGTCTAATAAAAAATTTCCAGATGGCAGCAGCCAATTTCCAATAAGATTTAATTTGGATAATTGACTGTCTTATTTACTAATTTATAGGAGTATGCAGTTCATTTAAATTAACCTCAATTGCTGTCATGATTTAAGCAAGGTTAAACCACCTGAGATGACAAAAAAAGTTGTGTGTGTGAAATGACAAAGAGGATATTTTCCTATTTGACAGACTAATATAGTCATTGGGACTTCAGAGCCTCTCAGTTTGTTTAGAACACGGTAAAATAGGAAATATGACTAAAGTAAGTTAGCATAAGAACTATCTAAGCACAGAACTTCCTTGCTATAACTCCTTGAATAATTTAAAAAACACAACAGTCCTCTGGGTGGAAGAGGAAAACAAAGAAGCCAACCAGTGGGAATAAGGGACTCAGTTCATACAGAAAAAATTCTTCAATTGACACGATCCTCAGCACTTAAACTGTAGTACCAATTCCTTCCACCTTGATTCTGCAAAACATTCATCCATTATATCAGCTTTTTACACTGAAAATCTGTTTTTTCTAGCATCTTTCCACATTCAGAGGAAGGCTAAAATAAACCTTTCTTTCAACCCAAGCATATTTGTGGACTTCACTTGCTTCTGGATGCTTATCACATTGATCTGGGTCAGTGTTTTGTTTAATCGTGAATAAGCTTAGTAAGGAAAGAAAGTTTCCACTGGAGATAGATGTTAGCCCTTGAAGAGGTTCTTGCAGGTTCTGGGTTCCTACAGACTGTTTCAATTGAAGGTTTTGTCTGGAAACTGAAACTTTCTTCTGAGGAAAAAAAAATGCAAAGACCTTAGTGAGGTGCCTTTTTTTCTTTACTTGGAATACCCAGAGCAGCCTGCAGAGATGGGGCTGGATGCAAGTCAGCTCCTGCACCCCAGGCATCTACTTCTCGCTAAAGGTCACTCTTGGCTGTAGCACAGCTCAAAGATTGTGGAGAGCATGGAGATAAGAGGCTGGAGTGTCTGAATGGCACAAAGGAATAAGCTCAGGTCTGTGATCACAGCATGTTCATCAGTGTTCAGTGACCATGCCCTTGCCTACAACGTATTTACATTTCAAAAAGGTTTTTTTTTTTAATTGCTGTTTTGTTACTGGAGTTTAAGTTTCTTCTCATCTGTTTAAAGATCTCCAGAGGAGGAGGGTTGTTTTTTTGAGTAGTGAAACCTATAGAGTATGAAATAAAATGAATGGAAGGTCTGACACTTGAAGAAAAAGTTCTACAAATTGCAAAACTTGCTTTGAAGTCTCTGACAGTGACAACTGTCAGGAATAGATAAGTTATGAAAGACCAAGTTCTCCCCATCTACCACATCAAACTTTACTCATGATCCAAAAAATCCAATACACCCATAAACAGTACACCTGGCTTCCTTTTTAATGGAGCTTGATATATCTCCACACTAGGGAGCTTTTCCAAATAGAAATGTTTTTTGTGAAATGTTGGCAAGAAACCCTCATGCAGCAATGAAAATGCACTGCAAGATGACTTCTTGGAAGGTCAGGCATTGATATGTCCAGGCTCTGCTCACTACAGTTGTTCTCAGGTTTTCCTAACATGCATAGCAATTTCTACATGATTTTCATCCCCAGAAATCAAATCTCAAGTCCCCTGAGAACTTCTAGAAAGCAGGCAGCTCATCAACACAAAGCAGGAGAGGCTATGTTCACATTAGCATATCTGCCCTACTCAGAGTGCTCTGAGTGCAGCTATGACAGGATTGCTAAATAGCTCGTTTGTAGCCCAGGCTGCAGAGGTACGTGGTGCTCACAGGCAGCAAAGAGCTGCCTGGGATGTTCAATGTCCTCTGACCTCAGTGCCTGAGAAGGCTCGTAAATGTCGTTGTGATTTCAGAAAGTAATTGTTCTCTTACCCAGCTCAGTGGGGCCTGAGCTCAGAGCCCACCTACCAGTGTTTCTAAAGGGGAGCAGCAAAGCTGTTCCACCCACAGTATTTGGTATTTTTCTGCAACTCTGTATCCAGCTTTCTTATTTTCAAGTAATATCCTATTACTGAAAATAACAAGTGATAATTTCCAAACTAAGATTCAAGGAAAGGACTCTGCCCAACTAAGAGAAGAACAAGTGGCTACTGCCAAAGCAAGCTCCTTCAGGAGTCCTGTCTGGAGAAAACACTCCCCAGCTTTTCAGTGAGGACTGACAGCGCAATGAAAACACCAAGAATAGATATTAAGAGAAAGTAACACTTTTAGAGTAAATGTCATGAGGCTCTGCCTAAAACACATGCTTGTTACCATCTGTTGTATACAACCTGTGTGCCTCAGCTGCACTGTGAGCACATTACTGTTCCTTGGGGCATCACTGGGAGCTTTCTCACTCAGAAAATGTTGGTTGTGGAATTGGTTTGGTAGTTTATCGAGCTAATTCATAGTGTAGCAGATATAACTGATTCTTTTGAAGAGAAGCTCTGCTTTTGGAGAAAAAAAGAAAAGTCATTTAGCATCCTGTTAGATGGATTTTGCACACATGGGCAGATTTAGCCAGGCTCAGATTTCAACCTGTGCAGAACTGGCACTCTAACCCAGACATGGCAGGGATTTTTTTGGCCATTGCTCTGTTCTCGTTTTGCTTCCATTATTGGCAATAAGAAGAGAGCAGAAGAAGCTTATTGCTCCCATTGCTCTGGGAGGTGATCGAGCTGATGCTCTCTTCAGGAACTCAGTGAAGTAAGGAAAAGACCTTGCTTGATCTGTAACCAAAGCAGCT
Source organism: Ceyx melanurus (assembly GCA_024611195.1). Classification (NCBI taxonomy): domain Eukaryota; kingdom Metazoa; phylum Chordata; class Aves; order Coraciiformes; family Alcedinidae; genus Ceyx; species Ceyx melanurus. Next base: position 22,677 of record JANHGL010018099.1, read on the forward strand.
GTATTCTGAAATGACCACAGTAGTTCAACAGCTAAAACATATGATGTGAAATATGTATTGCTAAGCAAAGATATGTAGGGTTAAGAAGTGCTTTTTGTAAGGATTCTCCCTCTATTTCCTCCCAGTATATATTTTTCAGTCTTTTAAACTGTTAGACTGGAAATTTTCCTCTTGTCTTAAACTGCTTGAATATCTGTTCAGATTACAATATTTATTTCAGCTATCTAATTTCATTGTAAATTCCAGTGGTAACTTGCTTTCTAAGGCATACCAGCTAAGGCTGTCAGAGGCTATTTGGAAAAGGCAGTGACTCCAATTTTTAGTAACTGAGAGATGCTAAAAGGATCTAAGATATAGACAGTATTTGCTATTATTAAGATGTCATTAATGTGTATTCACTTGGACACTTGAAACATCCAGACCAGTTTGCAGTACTCTATCTGATATATTTTCTTCACTATTTTCTTACCTCTTGCAGATAAGTTCTAGAGTCTTTATTGTCTTCATGTTTTTTACCATTCTATGTTTGGAGCTTTCTTCTAGTATTTGCAGGAGGGTAAAGTTTCCCATTTGTTAATTTTGACTCCTTTTGCCTCTGTCAGTCATGTTATTTTTACATTTTTTGGATCTGCATGAGCTGCAGTCATTCTAACACTTAAATATTTACTATTTAATATGGAAAAGCGCATAAACAAAAATTAAAAGCGATCCCTAAAAGCAACTAGGTCTCTGAGAGCCTTAAAAGCCCCAAAGATTTCTGTTCTTATCAATGGTGATTTCTCTATTGACTTAGTTTTCACTTTCTATGTGCTTAGTCTCTCCTTACTACCATCATCATGCTCATCGGTTCATTCTCATTTTTCAAGTTATATAATAACTCGTACTTTCACGTGTATCAGAAATTGACCCCTTAAGCCAAGATTCTACTTAAATGTCTTTTTAGCTCTAGTTTTAACATTAGCTACTGGTGATCATCTTCCCAGAAGTAAAATACATAGATAAAACCATTGACAATGTTTAGTTAACTGCTTACATCAGTTCATGAGTTGTAATGTCTCCATTTTACCTCTTCAGTCCAAGCACTGTTTATTTTTTAAGACAAATACATCTCTAATAACTTTTGTTGCCTTAAATCAGCCTCCATATTTGTATTTGTAGTACAGACATTATCTTCACCATAATTTTTTTTCTCAAAACTTTAGTATCCTACTCGCAGTCTTCATCACAGACTCTGCTACAGGGATTTGTTTCCACTCTAATGAATCTAAGCAGAGATTTCATGTCTGTTTTCAGTTTGTTGCCAGTCTGTAACATCAGCACTGCCCACCTATTGTCACCTTAGTGTTGTCCCGGCCCCCTGAATGAATCTAACTCATGAGAGAGGTTCATGGGAGACGTTCATCTTGTAATTCACCTAATTCTCACTAAAGTTCAGCCTATTTCTACATAATCTACTACAGTCAGTCTTCTGCAACTTAATGCAAAGCATATAAAATTGATAGTAATTTCACACTGATTTTTCACTATTTTTTTATCAGCATCAGTCTTTCTCATCAGTGTAAAATAATTATGCATGTAGAAGTAGGCAAAACCAATACTGGGAATCAAATCAGAGCTTGGCTTTTCTTTCTACAGCTTCTGAATGAGAATACTCTAAGTGCCCTGAACACACCTTGTCTGGAATGCATATGCTACATGTAAGCAAAACCACAACTTTCCAATGTCGGTGCACATCCGGGATGTTTATTTCTACATAAACAGAATCAGAACATATGGCCAACCAGTAACAATATATCAGCAAGCACATTTTACTCCTGAGACTGTGCCTTGAAGAAAACTCACTATCATATGACCCTTCTAGATATTGATTCTAGTCCTTGTTCAGCTGTCTAGGCACAAAAAGAATGGGGTGCTTCCTACAGGAACAGCAATATTATTGATCTGCATGACAAACTACTAAGCCTTGAAATACGTATATTCTGCTGTGATTGTGTTTGAAAGAGGAAAGGTGTTGTTATGTGTTAAGTAAAAAGTTTACTCTTCCCATCTCCTCTATAGTTTGGCTTCCAACATTTAAGCTGCTTAAGGATGGGTGATGTTTTTCTTCAACTTCTACTATAGAAAACATATCAAACATATCAGCACTGCCCTATATCAGCATTGATTTTTCAGTTCAAAGGCAAAATTCTAAAAGCTGTAAGGGCATAATGTCCAAACCCTGAAAGTCAAAGTATATGTCTATTGTCATCACTGAAAATTCTGTCTGAAACATTGCATACTATTTATTTCTGAAGGAGCTTAAAAAAAAAACCAACAAAAAAAACAACTGATCATTCTAGAATAATAACGGTTATCTCACATTGAAAATTAGGCCAGCTAGCCTCACAAATGGATAATTAGGTCTAAAAGATGGTAATGAGCAGAATGTGATGCAGATGCAGTTAATACAGTAAGACTGCAACAGCCAAGAAAGAATATTTAATATTTTTCAGGTTTATTAGAGAAAAAAAAATTGAGGCAGTCAGAGAAATATCTACATTTTGAACAGACTATTTAAAATATAAAGCCCATTCTTAACGTATACTATTTATGAATCTATCAAGCAAAATAAAGAAGAATGACTCCTAGTTTATAAGGCAATGAGTGGAAATGCAGCAGTGCTAAAAAGACTGCTTAGTTTCTATATCTAAAAATCCTTTCCTAAACCCTATTTATGCCTGTCAGAGATCAGCTCTCTTGGCTGGCAGATCTGATGCACCAGCAGCAGTCCATCTGGTTGGAAACCCTTAGGAGGATCCACATTGCTGCAGATAAACCAGGCAGGATTGCAGTCAACAGACTTGGGCAAAACGACACAGTGAACTTTCCTGTTCAGATAACTGGCTGTGACATAAAGATGTGGGAAAGAGAACATAGAAAAAAAAAAAAAAAAGAAGAAAAAAAAAGAAAGGACTGGCTGAAATTGTATTTGAGTATGTCTATTTCAACCTAGAAATAAATTAGAATACAAATAAAACTAGTGCCATAATCTTTTAAGAGACAGCATCTGTGAAATGACAATTTGATCATATAAAGTAACCCAAACACCAGTACCTGGCTGGTTGACACTATTGAAAGGTAGGTGTTTATGTATTTAGAACATATATATGTTGGGGTTTTTCATCTCTTCAGTCACACTTGCAGCCCAGAAAGCCAAGTGTATCCTGGACTGCATCAAGAGCAGTGTGGCTAGCAGGTGAGGGAGGAGATTCTCCCCCTCTGCTCCACTCTGGTGACACCCCACCTGGAGCTGCATCCAGAGCTGGAGCCACCACTAGAAAGAGATGGACATTCTGGAACATGTCCACAGAAAGGCCACCAGGATGATCAGAGGGCTGGAGCACCTCTCCTGTGAGGACAGACTGAGTCTTGTGGGTGTTCAGTGTGGAGAAGAGAAGGCTCCAAAAAGACCTTACTGTGGACTTCCAATATCTGAAGGGGGCTACAGGAAAGTTGGGGAGGAACTTTTCTGGCTGTCAGGTAGTGGTAGGACTAGAGGGAATGAAATTTCAAATTTCACTCAATGGGCACTACATGCAAATAGAACTAAAATAATTACTCATTTGCTTGTACAATCACAGTGTGTTCTCCTGCAGCAAAGGTCCAAAGTCAAGGTGATGAAGCCAAAGAGATACCACAAACTGTGCCTCATCTGCAGTCTGCCAGCCTCCTAAAGTGATAATGTTCCTGTACAGTGCAGCACTGCCATATGGCTTCATTTTATGGTGTGTTTCACAAGATATAGCCTTTTCCTTAAAATTTGCACCGTAGAGATCTAGAAATTACTGGAATATTTTGATTTCAGTTTCAATAGATTATATGTCTAAAGTTTATGATTTCATTTTGTGGCTGAGCTGTAAGCAAAATATATGCTACAAACATCAAGAAAACAATCAAAACATTCAATATTTACCCATTAAAAAAAAAAAAGTAATGACTCTGGAAGCCTGATTTGTGATTTTGTTTCTAAAAACCACAGGTTTATAAATGTTACCATAATCAAAGCAATGCTACAGCAGATTCTTGGGAAAAACAAACCAACCAAGCAAAACAAACAAACCCAGCACCCCCCGGCCCGCCCGCCCCCCCCAACACGCGAACAAACGCGCCGAGCAACCACACGAATAGAAGCCAC
>JANHGL010018100.1:0-32920 GCA_024611195.1 Ceyx melanurus
ATTATAATATCATTATTAGTCAACTTCAGAGAGACTGTGCCTTCAATTTCTTTGATGGTACACATCCACTGTAAAAATATTTATCTTTTCCTGGGGAAAAAATATCAATTACCCATGTATTCTTCCTACACCTTTCGGCCTAATCCAAAGGTATTGTTTCCTTGTTTCAATAAATTTGAATTCTATATATTAACTTTACCTTCATCTGATGTTTTAGAGGAGACCATGGTGGAAAACTGAGCAGATGGCAATTCCTTTTTAGGGGAGGCAATGAAATGAAAAAATGAAAATAAGAATATTTTTCATTGTTCCATTTTTGATATGTAAAATAGAAACACAAACAGAACTAACTCTACTCCACTTTGTTCCCTGTTAGATCATCAGATAGTACCATAAAAGTGTCCATAGGCAAACAATTAGCATCAAAAATATCATTATTGATATCAAGAGGGTGCAGCAGCAATGTCATTATACAGAAAGCTACTCACAAACACACTGATAATGCTTCTTAATACGAGTTCTACCAAAGATGTAAACCCTTATTTGTTGCTGTCTGTTGTTTGCAGTTCCAGATAGTGGGAACATTTCATAGTGCTCCCTTCACAACCCTTTTCATCCTGGTAATGAATAATAACGGGTGAGTTGGGAATATTAAACACTTCAAAGGTCACTAAGCTGCACTGACTGAGCTATAAGAAGACTGGAAGAACTCAGAATAATCACTTTTTTGTAATGGTTTTAATCTTTCTAGCCTATTGACACAGTAAGGAGGGCTCCATAGCTGCTGTTTGAGCTGCTGTGCTGCTCCAAGCTACACATTTATCTCCAAAGCTGAAGCATTTCCAGTTGTCTTTCCAAGAATGATAGTGTGGTGCTAGGAAATAAGTGATCCCAGTTCTCTAAACATTCTTAGATGGTATTTTCTATTCTTCCTCTGAACGTGACCAAGGAACGTGGAAAGATTTTTCTAAGTATTTTTTTGCCACGTGATTTAAACTTGATTATCATCTATAAATTGAGATTAGAAAAGATAAAATGCGTCAGATATTTGCAGCCTTTTTCAAGTTCTAAACTGGCACTAGCTATAGTCTGATAAATAAATATTCCTGTCATGGTTCAGTACATTTTAATAACTGTTATTTATAATAAGTGCAATCCAGTGTTAGATTATTACTAATGTAGATTCATGCTTTCCTGACAGGAATATATTAAAAGCAACAACAACAAAACCAACTACTGCAAGATGAAGGATTTATTGCCATTTTTTTTTTGTTAAGCAATAAACGTTTCCAATCATTATTCAGAGTTCATTAGCAAATAAATACGTTATGATTAAGTATGAAGAAGAAAACAAGAAATGGAAGGCCTTGCCAGCAGAGGAAAGACAATAATAAAGGAAGGAGCTAGGAAAAGAAAAGGATATCAATCTTGGGCAAAAAAATGCAGAAAGAGAAAATAAATATAGAAAATTAGAGAATCACAGCAATAACAATAGAAAAAAAATAAAAGAGCTCTGAAATTGTTGAATTTATAGAACACACAGCCCTGTAAATAAGATATTGCCTTCTCTAGAAGCTTTGTATTAGCTCAATAGTGCAAAGCCTCAGGACTTGTTAGACATTAGCAATTTCCAGACGACCACATATTTATATCAACCAAGTGACAGCTATATCACTTATACTACCTTTTATTTAGCTTTCTGCAATTATGGGGTTGAACATCTGTTATGATGTCTACATAAACAAAGAAGAAAGAATCAGAAAACAGTGAGAATAAGGCTGTATTTAAAATAGTCCAGAAAAAAAATAATTTAATATTAATTGAATACAGGAGCTGCATGGACAGGTACAGGAGCTGCTCGAATTAAGACTGGGGCAAACTCAAAGGTCTCAATGTGGCCACCAAATATGTAAGTAGTTAGAGAAGGATAAACAGTGAATAGGACTCTTGCCCTTGGAATTGCAATGCCTGAGAGATCTGTGGCCACAGCCACGAGTGCATTTGAGGACAGCTCTCACCTGTAGCAGTAGCATGCATGATTTACCAGCAGCAATAATTGCTGATCCAGAGGCAAGAGCAGAGAAATTTTAATTAAAAAACATTCCAAATATTTGTGGTACAGTCTGATGACAGTGAAGGTCTAGAATGTTGCATCACAGCAACTAAGAAGGAGCAATAGAATTCATTATGTTATATTTATTATATTATATAACTCATTTCCAAAAGTAATAAATATAATACTACAATCTATGTTGTTATAAAAGAAAAATCCTCATTAATGGATCCAAAAATACAAATCATTCCATCTTCCACTGCATGGTAGAACAGGATACACAAAAGTAAACCCATTTTTCTCTCTGCAGTGGGCTGGTTTCAGTGACTGCACTGTGAGTCCATTTCAGAGAAGGAGCACACTTGCAATAACAAATTCTGAATTGTTTTCACTTAACGTCATGTGAATTATCTTGGAATGCACAAGCTTGATTCCTTCAAAATGAAAAGGGACCGAGACATGCATCACTGCAATAAATCTACCCCCATGTGCTACAATCACCACAGTTCTTCTGTCCATGGGACTACAGCTCTCTGAAATACACATAGTGGAGAAAATTTACCATGCCAGCTGCCTGATTTTAGAGCCCTTCCCGTTGCACAGCCCTTCCTGCCCATTTAAAAGTAGTTATTTCTCTTTTCTTTTCACCAGACAGAAAAAAAATCAGTATTTTCTTTCCCTCTTCCTATAATGAAAAACCAAATTTGATAGCATTAGCAGCTCTACACGTTCCTTGAAAGAGAGAAGATGTACAAACTCTTAATTTCACACAATCCTAACGAATAGTCTAATTTATTTATTTTTTTTAAATGGAGCTCTGCTTTGGAGTCGGAATTCACTTTCTTGAATAAATATGCCAAATGACTGCTATGTCAAATACGAACAGAAAATATTGCATTTGCTAAAATAAATACAGATGAAAATGAATATAGCTTTAGATAGCTGCAGTGCTTAGAGAAATAAATAGAGCTGAGAGTGAAATAAATGTAAGACAGTGAAAAAAAGCATGGGACTTGTAGTGAACATGATAAGATGAACACTGCACCATTTAAAACTGATTGGCAGGTAATGAACTATAAAATCCATAACGACAAGGAAATGACAGGGAAAGAATAACACGAGACACAGGGCTAAGGATGGGGGAAATTTCTGAGCCAACAGCTCAGTGAAATTAAGGAAATTAGAGGCTGATGAGAAATCTCTGTGTTCTGATTGAATTAACCAGTTGCTGAGAGATAGAGCAGCACTGCAATTTCACGTGGCTGCTAAATGATGCTCCTGCTTCTCCCAAACTTGCCATGCAGCTGAAAATGAGACACCAGGAAAGCAAAATGCATTCCTGCACATCTGGCCCTTCCTTGCTGGGGACGACAGAAACTCACCCTGTTAGCCATTTCCTAACCCACTTTCTGTATGGTGAGTACTTAATGAAACAAGCATCTGTTGATTCTCAACTTCCAATTTGGGACTCATTTGCTCTGCATCTGTTTTGAGTTCCTGCCTAAGCAATATTCTCCCCATCTATTTGATAAGCAGAATTCAGTTAGCAGTGTTCACTTGTAGCATTTGCTTGGACTTAGATTTACTTAATAGGATTATTTAATTTTATTTTCCCCTAAGGGTTCCCCTGGTTCCTTTCCTTCACAGGACAACAGCTTGTTTTTCACTGTGTTTAAAATATTTCAGTTAAGTAGCTATTTTCAATATTAAATACTTGAAATAAGACAAATTAAATGGTTTAGGTTGTTGGCTTTGTTTTTTTTGGGTAATATTTCAGTGCTAGCCATCCTATTTTTTCTCTCAGGTATGTTAACATATTTCAATTCAGATTGTCAAAAGGAAAGTATATTTTTTTTGAGAATAAAAGGACATGACTCCCAGAATGCTGAGAATGAGTAAAATCCATCTTCCTGTCACTCTGTAATGGATTATTTTTAACTACCTATAGTTTTTTTCTAGCTCGTAATAGCCCAGAAATACACCCATCAAATGAATCACTGAATAAGGAGGAATGAAATGGAACAGATCTATTAGAGGAGGTATAGTGAAGTGTGCTCATTGCTCCAGTGCACTGAAATGAATTTGGACTAGTTTTAGTACACTGCTTTATTGGATTGCTAAACACAGGACTGCAGGCAATTGACAAAAAAAAAAAACCCTGAATAATGCACTGAGAATATTTGCAGCTGGAGATTGACAGATCTCCACCTTCAAAACGCTGCTCATCATAATCACAGTATCTTCACTTAGTAAAATATCCAGATTGAGACATTCCAGCAGTTATTAAAGAAATAAAATGGTTTCTATCAGCCTGGGAAATGTAAATTCTTGAAGTTTCTCTAAGTTAGAGACAGTTCTAAGAATTCTGTCAAGCAATGTCAATTCAGGACAGTGGAAACATTGCTTTAGTGATACAATAGATTAAATTTGTCTGTTCAATGGCTTTGTCAAGGATAAAAGTCAAAACGCATCTAGTAAATATAAAAAATTCATCAACACGACTAAAGGAAATACAAAATACTTAAAATATTTCTAATGGGAAAAGAAAGATATTTAAGAAGACAAGAAGCTGCACAACTAACTACATTTTTATTTCCTACTCATTGATGAAATTCATCTTGAAGGAATCACCATAAAAACAGTATGCTGATTAAACACATCATAAAAATAAATCAGAAAAATGGGAGAAAAATCAAATTGGGACATCAGTGACACCAAAGATATTGAAGCAAGACATTTTGCATGGTCTGGAACTGAAGTAGTATATAGAACATAGAAACTGGGTATCTTGAAGCAAACTTTTGCAGAAGAGAAGGAAAAAACCAAGTCTTGTCTATTCACCCATCTTATTTCTAATTAAAAACTAAAGGTACAATACTAAGATGGCACCTAAAATGCCAATTACCTGAGTTTTTCAGTCAGTAGCTGATGAAACTAAGCCATGATTTCCTATTCTTCCAGCACCAGCCATTAACTGCTAGAAAAATCACTGAAACAGCATCAAACAGATGCAGCAGATGAAGGAAAACAGTACTTGATATTTTCTTAATTTTGCCTGGCTTATAAATAATGGCCTCTGGGATTAATATTTTCTCCCAGTTAATGAGTACCTGGCTTTGGGGGCAAACTCCTCTGGGCAGTCATTAGCTGTCCTGAAACCCTGACCCCACAGGTCACTCCTGAAGTGCTGCATGGTGCATACAATAACTATGCAAATGCTGAGCATCACCACAGTCACTAGTGAAAGGAGGTGCTGTGGGAAAGCAAACCTTTGGCTGCTGGTGGAAGATCCACTCAAGGAGGGGTGTGAACCCACACACACAAGGGCAGCTGGTAATAAATTACTTTATTCTTTGGTGTAAAAAGTCCTAACTTTGAGGTTCAGCATCAGCAAAGATGAGACTGAAGAGACTCGAGTTTGGAGCTCTGCCTTTTCTGTGATTTAGCTGAATTATGCAAAATAAACAGAATCCCCCGCCAAGTGTTCTCACTGTGCAGCAGAGCCACAGCACCAAACCAGAGCATCTGTTTTCTCTCTCCTTGGACAGGTAGTTCAGGTTCCTCTCTTTTAGAGCACAAACATGGTCTCTGGTGGAAACTCTGTCTCCAAAGACTGCTCCTGAATTTTAAGCACTGAGCCTCCCCAAGTTAAATTGAAGACGATTCAGTTTGTGAATTAACTGTCTCTAAATGATAATTTAGAGCTAGAAGCACCATCTACAATTCTCATGGAAGCAGGACTGCTATGTAGGCGAGACACCAAGAAAAAAAATAACCAATAATTAGCTAAACCTTCAGCCTTTTGGGGGAATCATTAAGCACAGCAAAGAAAGATTTGGTTTCCTGATCCCCACCCCAAGTTTTAATTTGTGGTGGTGGTTTTTTGTCGAGTCCTGTCTCTGTGGCCAAAACAGACTCTGGTGACATGTAGAAATTATCAATATGCTAAGGAGATAGACACATTATAAGCAATAATTGCATAACATTAATGATCTGCTGAATGGAGATCTCAAAAACTTTCATATAAAAAAAATCCATAAAAATATAACATAAGAATAAAACTCTTTGACGTAAAGATGATATTGGTTCCTCCACATACACTCTTGGGTTACTCATTAATATTTTTAGCTCCCTGTAGAAGTTACCATCACTTTTTTGCTATATTTCACCCATATATATTATATTTCACCCATATATATTATATTTCACCCATATATATTATATTATATTTCACCCAATCAACTTTCATTCCCTTTTCCTTAGGAAAATATTTTTTAATTATCTAAATCATTTTCCATCTGCCAATAGGAAAACGTTAATCAAGAGCGCTCAGAAACACTTTAAATCCACAAAAAAAAATCCAAAAAGCTGTGTAGTAGAACTGTACAAATAAGAAAAAGCTATTTTATCCTCTAGCCCTGTTTAGAGGATATTAAACCTCTGCCAGGACAACTAGAAGGATTGGCTTCATTGTTCTTTGTGCCCCCAAGAACACAATAAGGAGAGATGGCAGTTTAGGGGAGAACACTTGAAATTTTGTATTAGGTGAAATTGCACTTGAAGAAAGGATGAAAAATTTGATACATCTATTGGGAGAAAAAAAAAATTATTGTTTTCAGTAACAGTAACAACTTTAGTGAACAAAATAAATAAAATAAATTGCTAGCTGTTCAATGTTTTTATTCATTCTCTGAAAAAGCTATTTCAGATTTAATATGGATTGTTCAAGTGTTGAAAGAAATATTGTGTTGCAGAACCTTCTGAACAGAATACTGGTTTTAGTAGATAGCAAGAACATTTTTTCCCATGTCAACACTATTTAAACAAGAAAAGTTATCATACTCTATCATGAAGCATTCTTTATATCATGCAGAATTTTCTTATAAGTGAACCATCATAAATACACCCTCACTATCAACTATGAGACACTTAAACAATGAGCATACACTGAATTAAAAATTCTGCATTAATTTGCATTTCCTGAATTGATTTACAGCAATGCAAATTAATCCTTTCTATAAAGTGATTAATAAATTTTCTCCTTTATCTTAAAAAAAAATCCTGTTCCTTTTCCACTCAAATCTAAAGCAGCCAGGGATTAATGGTGAAGATGGAAAGACTTCACATTGTCCTCTAAAGTCAGAGTCTTTGGAGAGATAAGAGTTATGCAGAACTAAAGGTCTTCCATTTCAAAATATCATGTATCTAGAAAATTCTTTTTTGTTTGAAAGGAAATACATTTTTATTTCAACATGGTTCAATGAAAATATTATTACAAAGTCAATATATCTGTATAACTTACATATATATCACTTGTTAATGCTGCCACAATTTAATACATTAAATATTTTCCCTCTGACAAATAACTCTCTGCAGTGTCAGCATTTTAAATGTGTGGCAAAAAAAAAAGTCAATTATTTTCAAGCTCTTTTCCAACCATAGAGATGCTGTAACTGTTCTCAGAGGCTGATATTATCAATAGATAAGGTGTATATGCAAATTCTTTTTTTTTAATATTCAGTTTTTGCTAGAAGTGCTGAAAGCACTAATAAATATTTTACTGCCTGACTCACACTGCCTAGAACAAATTTTAATGGATTACATCTTAATGCTGCAATCCAAGCATTAAACTGTCAAAGTTATGATTAATAGTTGCATTTTAATAAAGGGAAAAATAAACTTTCTAAGGGAGTTTTATTTCACCATTACTATGGCAGCAGCATGAGCACTGCATCATGAAATCTTTTGTAATCACATGAATGTACAGAAAATATATTTTATCAACATGGAGTTGAATCACATGCTTTTGAAAAGCTAGATACAGCACTGGGGATCTTCATATTGTCACTACAAGAAAAAAAAAAAAAAGGAGGAAGGAACAAATACCTGCATGTCCTGGGCTCAGTTAGGAGAGGGTTAATTATCACCACAGCTGCAGGCACATCTGGGAGAGGCCACATCTGGAAAGGGACACAGCCTGGGTAAACTTGTTAACCAAAATATCAAATTTTAGATATTAACTGAAGAATACAATAATTATTTCAAGAAAATAAAAATATTTATCACATTGTCATCTTTTCAAGAAAATAAAAATATTTATCACATTGTCAACTTTTCAAGAAAATTAAAATATTCAACATATTGCCAACTTTTCAAGAAAATAAAAATATTTAACACACTGTAAACTTTTCTTTTGTGTTTCAGCATGAAAATCAAACCCATTTCACTTGGGGTTGACCTGACTGTTCCCACAACTCAGCCACTGAAGCCAGAGAGTCAATTAGCTGCACAGCCTTGTTTGGATGGTTCTTTTCTTCCTTGACTGGTCTGGGGGAGAGCAGACAGCACCATGGTCCCCAGAGTAATTCACTATCAAAGCCAAAGAAAAGTGGTGCCTTCTGCCTCACTCTTTGTGCTTTGGGGTCAAGCATCTTGGGAGGGTCTTGAGCAGAGCACAGACACACAGACTCCTTAAATTCCAATTTATTTCATCCACTAATCATTTAGCCTCAATTTACTTAATAGCAAAAGATAACACTTTTCATTTTACTAATGAGTCTGCAGTAATAATATGCGGCGAATGGCAAATTAAAAAGACATTTTTTTCTGTACTGAAGGCAAGGGAGAACCTGCTGCTAAGAAGTAGTAGCATTGCTTTTAGAACCATTAGTAAAGTTAATGTGAAAAAAATCTTATTTTGTGAAAAAACAATTAGTTTTAAATAGCTATTTTCACTTTGTCAGAAAAACTGAGGTCTGAAGACTTATTAGGCTAGAGCTTAGCAATCAAATATAATATTGTTACATTATATTAACTAGATATTGTACATTATTATATTTAATAGATATATTACTAGAATTTTGTATTTTAAAGAAGTGTAGATTACAAACATGTCACGTTAAGTTTAACAACAAATTGTGTAGCTATTTTTCTCAACAAGGAGTAACTGCTTTGTCCTTAGAAGGTGATAAATAATAATTTATTTACTTTCTTATAGAGCATGCTGATAAATCAGTGTATTTTCTCATTATTAAGGAACAGAAAGATCATAACTGATGTAAAAAAAAAAATAAAAGATCTTCTCCTCTTCTATGTGTGGAATGTCCTGCCCAAAACACACATTCATCCTGATTAAAAGAGCATTCTTATTTTATGTATTTTTTACAGATATCTAAATCAAATTTCAGTAGGTCGGAGGACTTTGATTTTGGCTTCTACTCCAGCAAAATGCAGGAATCTTGACAAAACAGTTACGGATTTTTTGTTAGGATGACTCCAATAGTTTAATCCTGTGGCCATTGCTTTGCTTCTATGGATCCTGGAGAATGTCACATCAATACCAGCAAATTCAGAAAGCCTTTGCTAACTTCTTTAAATTAAAAATAAAGTGGATAAATTCAAATTAATAAGAGCAATATACTCTATTTTTTTTTCTTTTGAGGTTGCTATACTCATAACTTTTCGTATTACAGTTCCTAAGTATTTTTGATTATTTAATGTGTCAAAAAAAGTCTGTTGTCATCTTGTATTTTCAATTATTAAAAACCCTGTCATCAGAACAGCAGAAATCATTTGAGCTGACTGGATGTTATGAAATTTCTGAACATGTACAGATATATAACAGGGAAAACCTGCTCTAATTGGACGTGTACATTGTGCATCTGATTAGATGTCAAAGTTAGATATCATATATTATATATTACAGAATTATTCACCACTTAGTCAATGTAGCTCATTATTATTTATTGGAAACAACTGATTTTTTTAGAAAACAAGGTATTGCTGTTTTACACGGGTTGACTAATTTGAAAACAACCTTGCTTAGAAATTCAAAGTGCCTACAAAATAAATATTAATAATACTTGGGTTTCACATAAACAAGAGTTAAACAGACCTAACAATCACTGTTCCGTGGCATAAAATCCAGAGGAGAATGGCAGATTTTTGGCTTCGTTCTGAAAAAATATCATTTTTTTTACACCTACAAAGGACCTTTGAAGCTCTGTGACATGCAACCTAGTGCAAAATCAAAGTATGTGGTTTATTGTTTATTTCTTCAGCAAGACATTTCCAGCTCATTACCATTATAGCTCTGAATTATTCTTAGATCACTCACTGTGTTTACTGCAGGAGATGTAAAGGGTGTATCCTTATTTTTCAAGGAAGTTTGGAAAAAGGAGGGGATTCATCCACTAGTGAGATCACAGAGGCTTCAATACAGAAAGTTTGACTATATCAAGGGAATAGAAGGTAAAAGCCAGAAAAATTGTGCTTAAAAACATGTTACTGAAACATTTAGGATATATAGAGAAAGAAGGGGAAAAAAAAGCCAGACCCAAACCAGAAATAAACTTTCCTGGAAAACAGGACAATTTCTACTGATTTTATCAAATTATTTCTTTAGTGCACTGCACTTTTTATTTCATTGGACATCTAAAATTATCTGTTCAGAAACAGGATGGAAATATATATATATTTTTTAATTAACTGAAAAAAAATCATTTTACTGCTATTTCATGGCCTTTTTTCTCCCTAGTCAGTTCATTTCAGTCCTAACATGCCCATGACATTACAAAAAATCTTGGAAATTATTTAACAAAATGCATCAAAGCTTTTGAAGTGACCATTTTACATTTGGATTTCCTTAAATACCATAGATAGCTTATGAATTAATCAGGTTTTCTTCCTGATTCTATTAGATGTTTAGTCATCTCATGATATGATTTACTGATCAAGCTGAATATTTTCCTAATCAAACAGTACACTTTGCTAAGTTGCTTACCTCATCTTTGAGAGCTTACCTATTTTACTGATTAAGTGGCACAAACCAGTTGAATATTTTATTGATCCAGCTGCATCATGTTAAGATCCAGGTGGATCCACTGCTGATTTGCTTTTAGGGATGCTCTGATGACTTTTTTTTTTGGCTTTAAATATTATATAGATATAAAATACTCTGGTTTGGGGCAGTTTGTCTCCTCTTGAGTGCTACAGAATTTATCCCTGCACATTATTGCCATTGAAGTTTTAATATATGTAGCAGTAAAACCCTTATTTTTTTCCCCTCTTTTAAGATTTAGATAAAACTACCACCTCCAGTGATGATTCCACAGGGAATTTTAATTCCAAATGCTTCTGGTCACATGCAGAAAGAAGGGTCTATTAAATATCACCATTGTATTGCTGCTAATTGTGATGGGTTAGACAAAAATTATATTTTTTCATTATTTATCTTAGCTCATATTCCTGGAATTATACAACTGACACCCTGCTTTCCCACGGAATACTCCATGTTAATTTAAAATGGTAAATGGAAATGGGTGCATTTTATTTCTACTACTGCTGAGCTGCTACATTGGATTTATTTCTGAGCAAACAGCCACCACACCTTGACCTGCACACACCTAGATGTGCACATCCACCTGAAAATCGCTGCATGCAGATCATTTCTTTCATTCACCTGCTCCCTCATTTCTTATTTCTGTGTTTTCCCATGAGGAAAAAATATACTTGTTAGCTTTGTTATTAAAAAAAAAAAAAAGCCTAGCAGTAGGCTAAAATGTAATTATTCCTTAAAATACTGAAATGAATGGTGAGCAAATTCCTTACAAGTCTGCATGAATAAACTGCTGGGATGAGGCCCTGAGGGAAAGCTGAGGTTTAATGGTTATATGCATAACACTGAGACTTTTCCTTCCAGCATTCAAGAGAATAAATTCCAAGCTGAGTGTCTCTAAAGTGCTACTTTAGTGGGAGCAAAGAAGAAATGGGTATTTTTTTTATGACCCCAACCACTTCTTATGGGAACAAATTCTACCTCTGAGCTCAGTATAAATCTGTGCTGGTAACCACCATCAAAACTGCAAAGTGAAAAGGAAACTGAACGCTTAAAAATGTGTCTTTAGTTGCTTTCCATCCAAATAATAATCAAATCATATTTGTAAATTGTAATAAATATTTTTAAATTAATTATTTTTCAGTCTGTGTTTTGTTGACAAGAGTTATCACAGCACTAGGTATAATGGAAACTGAGGAAATCAAATTTATTTGAAATTATGCTATTTTTTTTAATAGATTATTTGCTTCAAAGGAAGCAAGAGTTATGTCATACCTGATAAACTTATGTTAATGAGATATTAAATTACTGACCTTGTGGAACTTAAAGGATACAAGAAATAGGTTCCTACTTAGCACAGGGCTTCCACTCCTCCATGCTTATGTATATTTACACAGCTCACACATGTAAAATGATTCTACTTGGATAATTTCACCTTTAAATCTTTTTATATTGAGACATTACTCTTTCCTTTTTTTTTGTTGGCCTACTATAAAAGAAAATTAATAAGACAGGCCAAGACTTTTCCATATACAGAGTCATTCCATTAAGAAAAAAGTTATATACAAGCTTATTCTGTTCTAGCAGTTAATGGAAAAAAAGTTATTGGAAAACTTTTAGTGACTGCAGAAGTGGAAATAGAATCCCAAGAATACATTAGAATTTTAAAAATACTTTCTTAAAATTTGCTAAAAATTCAGGTCTAAAGACTGAATTAAGGAATTCCAAGATGTTTGGTAGTTTATGCATGAATAGAATTTATAGCGTATTCATTACACAGAAGCAATAGTTCCTATTTGCTTTCCATTTATGTGTAAAATTACTTATTTTAGTAAAATAACTAAATTTACTAAAAAGTTATTGTAGTAAAGTTACTAAGAAGTTACTAAAGACTATCCCAAGATGTGATATGATCTCTGTCCCAGTAGGAATTGCAGGAAAAAATTCACAATATATACATTTTTGTGTTATCCATGGTGGTTTTTTTTCACAGAACTCACATATATAGTAATTTCACCTAAGAACACTTTACTATTCACTTTCCTTCCCCCCATTCTACCCTTGCAAAGCAATTATATGCCACTGTCACCCCGTGCCATCAACCTGGAAATAGAGATGCTCTTCTGACATCACTCTTGTTCTAGTGATGCTTCCATCCTTCCTACCTATTTTCCACCCTATTTCCCCAGGGTTCTGCTCAGCTGCATTTTTTATTGCACACTTTCCCAACGGCCTCTCTGTTTTCTTAGCAAGGCAGCAGTCACACCAGCCACTCCTGTGCAGGGTAGGGGATGGGACACAGAGCTGAGTGTCCTGCTGGGTGAGCTCCTCCTGTTGCCTGAACTAATGGAGAAGAAGAACGTGCTCAGACAAGCAGGGAAGATAAAACGGAACAGATTTCTTCGAGGATGAAGTAGCACCAAATGGGTTTGCAGCAGTTGAGACAGAACATAATTGAACCTGCTGCATGTGGGCTAGGGTGGTAGAGAAAGGAACTGAAGCAGATGAGATTTGTTCTGAAGAAGAGAGTGAAAACGGAGACATTTGTTCTGAAGAAAAACAAAAATAGAGAGGTTTCTGCGTCCCTTTCAGAGCCATATATTTTGTGATATATATATATATATGAGATATATTTTGCTGGATAAGGTCACCATCATGTTTTGTGAACCATTACCACCTTCCCATGCAGAGCATTTGATGGAATCTGAAATAAAGGATGATTGACCAAGCCTGTTTTGATAGCTCATTGAAATTTGGCAGTATCACCAATATGATCTGTCCTAAATAGGACTAGGAGGCAATAGATTAAGTTTTAAATAGAGGCAATTAAGTGTTTGACAACAGAAACTTAGTGATTCTGTTCTCACTTTGTTTTAAGGGGTGTGTGAAATGTCCTGTTCTTCTCTTTGAGCAGCAATATATTTGATGTGCCAGTCAACATACCTCAAGAATGCAATGAAGAACTTCATGGCATCCCACAAATGCTCTATGGAATTGTTAATCCTGGGAGAGACAATGAATTTTCATGTATCCAAAACTTTCAAGGAGATTTAATTTTTGTCTTTTCATTTATCTGATTTATTTGGTGTATATTTTCTGCTAAATAAAGGTTTCATACAAAGGTAATTTCAGCATGTTCAGTGTCAAAAGGTTGACAAGTAAATCAGATAAAGCAGTGTATTTCCTGAAGATATTGAGTACTTCAAAAGAGCAGCTTGCAAAATATTTGGACAATGGTTGTGTCTTGTACTGGAGTGAGTAAAGCACCTGGGCATATTCAGAGTCATGGATGGAGAGACCACTCAAAGGTTTGCATAATTAAAAGCCTTGATTAAGAGATAAAACTTCTGAGTGCATTGAGACAAGTGTGTTCTCAATTATGATGATTGTGTAGCTGTTGGAACAGTAAAAAGGCACTTCCACCACTCCAATTATTTTCCCTGCAGTGTCCACAGATCAATTGGGTTTCTAGCTGGCTTTTCACACAGGTTTAGCACTACAGCACACTTCTGATGGTATGATTTGCTCTGAGGCTGTGCTGCTCATTTTAATTTGGACTACTTCTCCCCGTTTCTCATTTATTCCTTTGACCTATGCCATACCAAAGCTATACAATTAGTGCTAATATTTTTAAACAGTGGAAAATAGAGCACAGCCTGTGCACATCATTTGGAAACTAATATGGACATAATAGTATGTTAGCAAATATTTGGATGTCACAGCTTAATATCTCCACCACGAATGTGTCAGCTCAAAGTGCATTGTACACTGCCACGTTGGGAGGACAATGAAACCAAATCCATCTCCATTTCCATTGTCCACATGTGCAATTAAACCCCGCTGATGTGGGGAATATAAAGCTGCTTTGTTGCTTCCATGTGAGGTTGATTATTACATGGAAACAGCCTAGCTCGAGTTTCAGTGAGAAATCAAATTGATTTGCATATAATTAGCCATAAACAAGCAGGCTGATAGAACAATCTAGCGTTGGCTGCTCAGTTAAGTAGGGCTCAAACTGAGCTTGCCATTTAGGAACAGAATTTGGGCTTAGGGAGCTGAAAATTGCTGTCTCCTGCCTTTCTGGGATGGGATTCAGCACCTTGGATACTGGGGCACTGTGCACTGACATTTCCAGCTCTGAAACCAACAGGTACTTC
This sequence comes from Ceyx melanurus, assembly GCA_024611195.1. Lineage (NCBI taxonomy): Eukaryota > Metazoa > Chordata > Aves > Coraciiformes > Alcedinidae > Ceyx > Ceyx melanurus. The sequence goes on from JANHGL010018100.1 coordinate 15,047, forward strand.
CACAGTCTGCTGAACTTTACAGCTGGGATTCAGGTCAAACCTTCTTCTCTCCTATTTAAGAAAAAAACCCAAACAAACCAGCATTTTATCCATTAATCCACCAAGACATTTTCAGTCCACTTTCCAAGCAATGAGCCCAATTAAAAGTGATTAATCCTACAGAAGCAGGACACTTCATCCCATAAAATCAGCAATCACTATTCAAAGAAAATTTTGAATCATATTTGATCATATTTGTTCTCAAAAGCACACAATCAAATAATACATCCATTTTCAGTGTAATCTTCAGTGTGTCAAAGAACCAGGAAGATTTTAGAGATCAACTGAAACCTTCTTTCTCTTTAGACTTCACCAAAGAAATGCACAAGAGACATTTCCCCTTTGAGCAAAGCTAGAAATTGGAATTTAATCTGTGGCAAAGACAGATCTTGCTGGGTGTTCTGCCTGCATTCAGCTTGATATTTGGGACTTGCTTTGGAAAACAGTTAGAAGTGTCTTTGCAGGTTTTACTACAATATAAACAGCATGAAAAATAAGTAAAAATATTTTAAAATACAATTGCTACTCTTACCTAGTTCCCACTTGCATTTGCAGTCCTGTATTTAGCAATTATAAAGAGACACATGAATCATTAAAGACTTTAACTAGAACATTTTAATTGCTTAGAATTAAGCTAATCCTTTTTATTACACTAATAATCTGGGAAGCATATTTGTTAATTTGTTTTTCCTTGAAGGTGCTTTGGTGCTTAGCATGCCACTCACTGTTACTAACCTTATACATATATATATATATTTCTATTTCAGAGAAGTAACTGAAGGAAGAATAACTACAGGTTGATATCTCAGTCAGCTAGCAGTAGTACACTCAAGATTAAAATACATGAATGCCAAAAACCAAAATGCTGTGCTTAGCCATAATCAAACACTATGCTTGGAAATTGAGTTGAAAAGAAAATTATTTCAGAGAGAGAAATGAGGAGAATAAGGAATATTCTTCTCAAGTTTCTGCATAAATAATTAAGATCTCACCCTCAAAAAGATTTTGTTGAGGGGGAAAATACAGGTCTTAAAATGGATTAAATGAAAATGGGATTGTCTCTGCTAGAAAGATTTTTTTATTCAGCATATATTAGACCCCAATATTTCTTGGTTTTGATATTTGATTGCTCTGCACTTCTATAAAGCATTTATTCCTTCCTGCCCCAACAGCTGCCTGGAGAGTTTGGGTAGTGTTCATCTTTAGAAGTCTCCAACATCATGAGGTTCCTTTCAGTGTGAATTCCCCTGTGCTTTCTTGAGGTGAGCAACGGGAAGATGAGCATCACACATCAGAACAAGTTAATTTTTCACTAATGTATGTAATTGTAAGTAAATGCAATTGAAGGATTCCCTACTAATCAAAAATTGACCTGATGACAAGAATAAGTTGGAGCATTAGTGGCAAGAAAAATGTCAAATGTCTAACAGCTTTAAAAAAATCTGTTAAATGAGTGACAAAAATGATTATTGGGAGTTGAATGTTTTATTATTTTTCAACAGTGAGGTAGCCCTGCCATCTTCCTTGCTTAGAACACTGTGGCTGCCCTGGCTATCACAGCCCATCAGCCTGACCTTTAAGCCAGCTAAAATACCAAACAAGGCAGGCTCACTGCTGCAGCCTTTGCAAATGACAACAAACTCACCAGGAGATCTTAAAGTCTGAATGGAGAAGTGCATTTGAACAGAGAAATGCTTCTTGCCTTCAGCTGCTTGTCATAGGAGTGGGAAAAATAAAAATCCCTTGTTTTAATTACATTTCCAGTGGTACAAGGTTGAAGTCTTCACAAGGTGTTTCTAAATTCATCTTTATGCAGCAAACAGGTGGGAAATAAAAGGACTTTATTCAGCAGGCAGGGCTAATGAATGAAGCCATCAGAATGTCACCCAGTTGTCACAGACATGTTCTTACCTTTCTCTGTGACTTCTCCTAAACACTTTTTCCCCTCACTAATGACAGGTTTCTAAAATATGAGAGGATGGGTAGAAATATTGCTGTCATCAGAAGATGTACTCTAAAGATATAAATGTGACATTATTACAGAATATTTTTTAAAAAATATTTTAAAAAAAAAACCAACTTGACATGTAAAATTATTTACTGCTAATGTAAAATGATTTACTGCTAAAACTTCATGTGAACTCCTGATTTGAGGCAGGATTGGGGAAAAAAAATAAGAAAAAAATATTTTTCACAAAAGTGAGGAGAGGCTATTTCTAACTTTCAGCAAATAAAGAAGATATTTTTCCCTGTAAATGGTATGAATGCTAAAAGAATGACATTCTGCTAAAAAAAAAAAAAAAAGTGGATGAAGATGACCTTAAAATTAGACAGAATGAGCTTCCTGAATTGTTTTCAGCATCTGTTACTTGATATTCCACTTCAGGACTTCATTCCACTTCTTTCTAGGTTTTATAAGAAAATGCAAGTGGAAGTCCAAGGGAGCCGTGAAATATAAAATAGTGGCAATTTTCAAGAGAATAGTCAAATTGACAGTTTGGAGAGAAAAATAACCTGTGTGCAGCAGGAAATGAAATGAGAAAGGATGAGCTTCTCTGAAACATTTTTTTTTCCCCTTTCTTGGTCACTACAGAAGTTTCTGCAAAAGGCTGTTAACACAGTGGCAAAAGACTCTCTTGGCCAAAAAAGGTGAAAATCATCTTTTGATTGAGAGAATAAATAGGCAGAAAACAACAGCATTATAAATAATAAATAAATTATTATTTTTTTTTAACCCAGTTCAGATTCTAAGGGACTCTTTACTAATAGAAGATGCTGCACAACTCCAAAGGATGCAGAAAACTCTACTTTTTTCCTTTCTATGATTATTAACGTGTTACAGGCAGCTTCTACATAATAAAGACTGAATTTTGCCATTTTATTTTGTTTACTGTGACTTCAGCTGAAAAAGAATTTACATACCCAAGGAGTTGAGCTGCTTTCACACCAGACAAGGGTTCTGAGGATCTCTGTTTAAGATGTTATCGCCTTAATCTCCTTGTAAATTTAATGTTGCCCTGCCATAGTGCCACTGGAAATACAGAAAAATGGTATCACATTAAACTTCTTTAATTCCTCAGATTCTAAGTGGTCTATAAACCTCAATACAAAAGTAGATCTCAGCAAACTTCTGTAAAACAGGTAATTTCTAATACTTGGCAGCAGACTACCTAGGTTATGCTAAATCTTGGCAGATTTTTTATTTCTATTTTATTTTATTATTTAGCCTAAGAGCAAATCCTGGAAAAGATTTTCTCTCACTTAGCACTGATGGCAAGAAATGAATCAGGATCTGCTGGGAAAATGCCAGGAATGGCAATAGTTGGTCTCTAAGAGAGAAAACTGACCTGCTTAAGACAAAATGCTAGTCTTTGAGTCAGATTGAAAACTGAATTTTAAAGGTCATTAAAATAACAAGTCTCACTAAAGAAATTAAAATTTTATATAAAGAAGCAGTGGGGTTTACTAGAAAAAAAACACAGCAAATTCATTAGAAGAATTTACATTTATATTCTGCAATTCAATTCCAACCAGTTATTGCAAAAAAAACCCCTTTGCCCAAATACTGAGGAGTGAGAAGATAATATGGGTGCCACACCTGACAAATCACTGATAGTTAATATTCAGGAAAAATACTCAGCACTTAAGAAGATCTATGGTTTTTTGTGGTTTGTTTTTTTTTCAGGAATGAATTGGAATTTCTCTGCAATCATATCTCAAATGCTCAATGTTGGCTAGTTCACCATACACCTTGAATTCTAACACCTCTTAGTACATGATATAAGAAAAAAAAATAAAAATATATATATATATTTTGGCTTGCCCAGCAAATTCATTCATAGGTTTAACCTAGCAAGGTTTTTTTTTACTCCCCCTACACAAATCTCTGCTCTCTTTCTGTCAGTGGCACTGTCAGCTGAAGACCTTGGTTGCTGGAATTTTTTACACCACATTAGCATGCGTCTCAAAAAAATATATATATATATTTATTGCATCTGCCAAATGCATGCCCAGGCTTTGCAGTGACATGGTGACAATGACCTGATAGCAAAACAGCTTGTGATGAAGCCAGGCACTGCACACTGAATGGGACTCTGCTTGTGTCATAGCCCACTTCTGAGTGAGCAGGGGATAAAGACATAGTCAAATGGCATGGAAAATGACATTAAATTAAATAATAACTTTTTTTCTAGTTTAATTTAATTCAATGCAACTAGGCAAATCTTCTGCCAGCCTATTCTTTCAACTCAGTCCCTGAGCACGTGGTCCATTTGTCCTTCCAACACCTCTTAAGTCCACCTATGGTCTTCATATTTTTAGATGTTTTGGGATTTCCATGCCTTCCTATTTTCTTATTATAAAGTTTGGAAGGTGAAGAGGTTTCAAAGTAATGCAGGTTAACCACATCCCTCATCCCTGTGAAAATGGTCGTCCAAGCTTTTTAAATCCTAATTCTTTTGGATTACCTAAGTAATGGGAAAAATCCTTTAGCTATTCTTAGCTAAAAAAGGTACCATTCAATCAAGCTAAGAGAGCCCTACAGAAATATCTATCACTTCCACACAGCCAGATGATTATTACCCACGTCCTGATTGGCCAGGTTTAATTGCACTCCTATTTAAAGCAAATGTGAGAAAAATGCCCAGTCATCAAATTATTGACCACAAAATGAGTGTGCCATTTAATAAAATTAATCACTTGCAAGGAAATACTGCAGTTTGCACTCAAATACTCCAGAAAATGCTGGCACCCACAGCTCTGTGCAATGAATAAAGAAGTGCCAAGAAAAAGACAGGTAAGGTCTACATGTTATCTTATTTTCCTTTGTGATGCTTTCTGTATACAACTTTGCTCATGGGTAATTACTTGGTGTATGAAATAGTAATTCAGTGACTATCCAGGGTTCAAAATGAACTTCTAATTAGTTTGCAATCTCTGCATCAATTTGTGGCTTTAAAAGTATTTGAAGTATTGAATTTCAAGGTAATATCATTCCAAAATATGATGAGCTCTCCTATAGAGCTATACAGCATCATATATAGCAAAATTAAACTGGACACTTAATTGAATCCAAAGTGTAAACATGCAAAATATGACTGCATTTTAGCTACCATTTAGATTGTTTTCCTCTTTCTCCAGAGCAGTGCTTCTGAACACTCTCCCTTCTATTTTCCCAAGCAGATTTCAATTAGAAAGTGACTCCATTGGAGACTCTGCACAGTGAGACTGAGCCCATCCAGTCTTCTCCCCTCTCCTGAGGAAAAAGAGTCAGAAAAATCTCTTCATTTCGAGCAACATTTGTATTGTACAGCTTCACAGAGGTGGGAAATAAGGAGTTTGACACCCAAAAATTCAATATTTTAGGAATATTGACAGAAAACGGTGACCCTGATTTTCTGAGAAGCTACAAGTTAGTGATGGAAAGGGAAAATTTAATTCTGAAATTATAATTACATTATTAACTATCACAACAATAGAAGTCTGCATATTGAGCAATGAATATTTCAACACATTAACTGATGCACCTGAGGAGTTCTGGAAATGGATAAATAAACTATAAAAGTGATAATGTCAAGGGATGGTTCTCCCAAATCTTTGGAAAGCTGCTGTTTGTAGCCCTCATGACACCCTCCTCCTGGGAGGGAGTGCCAAGGTGAACAAGGTGAGCAACTGCTGGGAGTTTAGCCATGCAGCCTCCACACAAAAGCTCTGTGATTTCTGCTCCACTCATCTCCTGACTGCAAAAAACATGAGATAATTGGGCTCTTTGTTGTCTTCTGCAGCGAGACAAACAATAGCACAGGCAGCAGGTCCCATTTTTGACAATAAAAATCACTGATTTTTACAATAGTGGCTGGAACTTATTTGGATGCAGCCAGGAGTGTCATTCTGACACTGCTGCATATTCTTTGTGATAAAAAATTGTGTTTCTCTCCATTATCATAGAAACTCATCCTGTTCTTTTCTCTGTCTGCCTGCTCAACTCTTCACAACAATTTTACTGCGGATCTCTGCCACTCCAAGTCAAATTTCATCCACTGGTCCAAAGTGGTTCCTGGGATCTGGATTAATTACCTGGTAATTAGCTTCCAAATTAGTTGATAAACTGGTGCTTCAGTTTTAAATATATTGGTTCTTTTGAACTATAAAATAGTGCTTTAATACCCACACAAAAAAAAGTAAAAAAGAAAATAAAGATACAGTTGGCCTTGTAACTGATGAATAATGCAAAATTGGGCCTCAGGGATTTTTTTTTTTCAATTAATTTTTTAAGTGCCCTGCATATTCCAGTAATAAAATTAGATTTAAGTCAGGATTATAGATTGAGTTGATTTATTGGGTTTCTGACTGACAACATAAGTCTAATTCCATTACTGAGGATTTTTTCCTTTTGAGGGCAGAATAGCTCCCAACGTGTCAGAGAAGGTTTACTAATGAAATGTGTTGTGTCACCAGCGTCACTAACTGCCTATTAGCATCTGAGAGGCATGATTATTTTGACTCTTTAAATTAATAACATGATGCTTGTCAGCTTGATGGGCCCTCAATTATCAAGAGAGCCACCAAAATTCTCTCCTCTTAAGTGAAATTAAGATATATTAATTAAGGAGGAAACTGGGCATTATTAGTGTCAAATAATTTTAAGATCTGATATCAGATACTCAGAGTCATTTTAGGATTCTTGTGTCCTCCACGACACAAAATTAACGTGCACATTGAATTTCTATAGAACTTTTGGAAAACATTATTTGGAATTCATAAATTATATAAATTATATAAAAAGTGTCAGAACGACACTTTTTGGTAAACTAGTGATTTCAAGTCCATTATTATTCTGCATTAAACTGCTGCAGAATGCCAGTCAGGAAATCCCATTTTTTTTGCAGCCCAGCTGTGCTGAGCTAGAAGTAGATGTGAAGCAATTGACCTTGTTGTGCAGTGAATTGTACAATGCTCTGCTACCTGCTGTTCTGTGACACGAGCCACAACCTTTCTGGGGGATATTACTCTCCAGGATAGACAAAAAACTGCCTGCACACAAGTCAAACCCTACCCAAGATCTGCAAAATACTTCTGCAATGCAAACCTGTGGATTCCAGATGAGATTTTTCCAGAGGCAAAAAAATAAAATAAAATAAATAGAATTGCTTTTATAAAATAAACACTTGAAAATCTTCAGTGAACAACTAAGCCTTGCTATTCTCTCAAAGATGTTTTCTTTAGTAGTTGTGAAAACTAAGCATACTGAATGGACTAAAAAATAAAAAGGAAAATAAAAGAAAAGCTGAACTCCAGTTGGCTAAATTGCATAGAATTACCATGGGATTTAATTTAGTCTTAAAGAATTGCTAATGCCTTTTAAGAGCAGAGTTAAAAAACTGTTAAAAACCATAGCATAAATTCAGTTTATTAGATGAAGGAGGCTGCAGGAACCTCATGAAGTTCAGCAAAGTGCAATGTTCTGGAGAAGAACAACCTCATGCATCAATATATGGACATCAATATATCAGCCTCATGCATCAATGAATACAACTGCACTGCTATTTGCAGATTATTTAGGGTTTTTCAGCATAAAACTGCAAGATAGAAACAAACAGAGAGAAAAGCAGTGGGAAAACTGCTTTTTTTGTGGGTGACCTTCTGGGTTGTTTTATTTTCAGTAGTTGTTCATCACCCTGTCTGGTCTGGGTGACTGTGCAACGAGGTTTTGGGTTTGGAGGGTTTTTAATCTGCCAAGTGCTGGAGGAATCTCTTCAAGGTTCTGACCAGAAAGAAAAAAAAAAAAAAATCCTCCAGCTTTTTGGAATTGTGGCTTGTGACAAGAAAAATGAGAGGGGATTCTTAAGGTCATTCTAAAATAAAACAAAAACCAACCAACGAAAAAATGAGGGGGGGTGTTAAAATAAAAACAAAACAAGAAGCAGGAGATGTAGACAAAACAGAGCAGAGCCAGGGAAGAAGAGCACGTTGGATTTTCTATTTATTACAAGTCTTTTAAGAGAATTGTGTGCTTTGAGAACAGCCTGAAGCAAATTCCCACTAGGAGGTAAAGTGACCCTGTACTAATGTTGTAGGTTATTTTTTCTCCACAGATTATCAAATGCTCACTAAACCAAATTCAAACACACTGGGTATTCACTTTGTGGGACTATGGAAAGGAATAAGGTAATTAAATTGTTCCCATTCCAAATCTCTCCCATGGATATTCTCTCAACACCACCCATTGCTCAGCTGATATTTAGGTTACAATTCCATGCAAAAAAAATATTCCAGAAAGTGAAGGGCTCTGCAATAATTTAAAATGGAAGCACATGGGGCAATTTATTTCTGGAGCTCTAGACTATAATCCTGTTCATGTAAATATAAGGCTTAGTAGGAATTAGTAGTTTCATTAACATAAGGAATCCTGAGCTGCTTATTGTTCTTATCCTCTGTTTTGAATACTAGATAAAACATTTCTCTGCTTTGTTGTGTTTGTGTTTCAGGGTTGGTTTTATTTAAGGCAATAAATTGAATTTGGCAAGCATCAATTTTATGAGTTACTTTTGCTAAGTCATCTGGATTTGTTCCTCACCTCAAATATATTAAATAAAATATATCAATATAAAAACCCACCAAATTGTCACAATAAATAAAAACAACAGAAAAGAACCAAGAACTAAATGTTTCTTAATGTTTTACTTAAGTGATCTAAACTAATTTTGCATTGGCTTGCCTGCCAATCTATTTCTTTACAAGAAATGAAGGAATGTGACCTGAAGAAGAAAACACCACCCTTTTCTTCCCAAACACATCCCATTTTTACAGTGATTTGGACAGGACTCAGAGGGTTAGAAACAGACCCTACCTCACCATCTCCTCTGAATAAACTCATCTGATGGTGACAAAGAAGGCAGGCATGAAAATAAGTGGGCCTAAAGTAAGATGCTGCACTTTAATAATAATAAAAATAAAATAATAATAATAATAATAGCTTCTGAATGATCCTAATCTTTAAAACCAAGTATTAATTAAAAGTTTAAAAAAAACTATACAATCATCAGGATGGGGATGAGTAATAATTACATTGAAAGTGTAAGAACATTTTGGAAAACATTTCCATTTCTTTTCAAGTTTCTCCAGTCAGTTCAGAGGAATTAAAAATAAATATATTTTCTGATGATGAGTGTTCTTATTCTGCAGCAGCACTTGCCTGGTTCAAACAGGAGGAGGATTAGAACTGTTCTAGCAGCAAAGGGACCCCATGATTCATTTGCCCTGTGCAAAGATGAATTCATCCATCTACTTATTTAGTTATAAAAGTTTAATGGAGCTTTCCGTGGGGATTGCAATCTTTTAGAGCCCACATTAGAGGGCATAATAAAAATAATTGCAGAGCTTTTGCTGCTACTGCAGAAACCAGAGCAGTTCCAGAAACACATCTTGAAATATTACTTCTCCCACAAGACTAATTGGAAACCAGATAGAAGATTTTAGAAAAAAAAAAAAAAAGTTTCAGCTTTTCAGTATCAACTCAATCAAGGTATTACAGGTTGGAGAAAATAGAACACAGACAATATCTTCTGTGGAATACACGTGAGAAAAACAATTTGTAAATGGAGGAAATTGAAGCAAACTTAATATCCAATGGAAATTACCTTTCATTTGCCATATTTTTGTTGTGGCTGACACAACTTGTTAAAAAAAATAAATCTAAAATATGATAAATTCTTTCCATTCAATATTTTTATTTAATTTCTATCAGTGACTTACCCAGCTTCTGGTGAAGAATCTGTGGCAAAACATCAACAGAACTTTTCTGATCAGCCCTAACATGGTAACACTGGAGCCCTGAAATTCAACTAGAATACACTAGATAATCTGCATTTTAATGCCTGATTTCCCATTTCACTCTGATTTGGGCACAAACCTTTCTGGGAAAATAAAGAAAATTGACTCCAGCCTCCGTGCCCAACCTACCACCACTTGGGCTTCGTGTCTCAGTTCAGAAAGTTGGTGGGTGGTGGCTAAATGTTATTAATTCTTGATATAATATGGTTAAATAGATATTATTTCTTGATAGCAATAATATTAAATTACGTGGAGATGAAGTAATATATTACTTTAATTAAGCTTAACAACTTTTTCCTTATCTGTATTTGTCAGCCAAGTCCAGCAACATACCTGAAAACAGGCAGTAATAGAATTATGTGCTGCAGAAGTGGTTTCATTTCATCACTAAAAACAGAATTAACTACTCTAAGAAAAAAAATCTACACAAAAAGGCAAATCAAAATTACTCCGGGGGTTGAGTAAATTCTACTTTTTAATGAACATTTCATAAAATGATATATAAATCACTGTAGAAATGCCTGTACTGCAAGTTAACCCAGGGGATTTTGGAAAGGTTAAAGCCTGTAAGTAATGAATGAGGGAGGAAAAGGAAGGTAAAATATTGGATCATAACTGATTTTTTCCTATAACAGACTTATTAATACCTTCAAGAAAAATTTTGCTAAGGATCTGACTCATTAAATGGGGAAAATGGACTCATGCTGGCATCCCCTGCTGTTGCTGCAGTTAGCACTGCAACACATTTTTCTTAGGCCAAGGTTTCCATGGGTGTCTAGGAGGGAAAAGTCATTTATTTCCTCTCTTTCCCCCACCATTTCTTCCCCTTGGCACCTTCACCCCTCCTCAAGATTTCAGGAGAGTCTTGGAAAGAAATACAGAATTCTGCACTGCTCATACCATGGAAGAAGAAAAGTTGAGGTTTTAAAATAAATTGGAGTTAATAAAAAAGGTAGATTTGATGGCATCATGTTAAAGTTGAGGGAACTGGTAATATTTTGATATTTTTGAAAAATTCAGAATACCTTGAACTGTGGTTGTTAGCAAAAAAGTCTCAAATAGCATTTATCTGCTATTGTAAATTATTTTTAATCAGATTTTTTGACCCAAGATGCAATTTAAAATCATTCAATATCAGTGATTTAGACCACTGAATCTTAACAGTATTTGAGTATAATTGTACATTCCAATACATCATTGCTTTTGTATTTTTTGAATGGCCAAAGAGGCATGGTGCTGCCTAAAAATCACACCAAAGATTTGAGAGAAGAGCTCACCAAGGCCAAGGATGATGCACATTTTTAATTACTTAATTGTCCTAATTTTTTTTCCCTGTACTGTCAATACTATGCATTCATATATTTTCTGAGGTAAAAAAACCCAAAATTGAATCATGACCGATGAAAATTCTTGAATATTGCAGAATATTTAGCATAAAACTCAAAGTTCCAAGGAAAGTTGCTGTTCCTCATTCATCTAATAGTTAATAAAAATCATATTTTCTTGCAGAAACCCTTTTCTTCATCACCAATAAGCTATCCTGAGTTGGCAAGCAAGTGCCACTGGTGGCAATATAAAAAAAAATATATATATCTCCAGCCAGAGTTGCATGCAGAATTTGCTGTCATTTCAGCTACTGCAACTCCATCTAAGAGGTTCAGAAGCATCCCTCAAAGCTCTGTTCCCACACTGCATCCCCAGGGCTACAGAGGAGTGGTCCAAGCCACTCTTCTTTTACCTGAATTCACTGATTATTTATAAGGCATTTGTCAAAAAAATGGCAAATTTACTCTGCAGTCGCATTCATAGGCAAATGTCATTTTCTATTGCCAATCAAAGTGCTAATATGACAACTATTCAGCAAGCAAAAGGTGCTTTCTAGCTTTCCAAAGATAAATTATGCAACAATCACTGATTCTTAAGAGCAAAATGCATGCAGAGGAAAAGGGGAAAGGAGGGTTTGGCTTTGCATTTCAATACTCTATTCTCTCCTACATATATTATTTCTATATGACTTTTAAAATTAATTCTATAAAAAAATATCAGTCTTTCTAGTTAAACACCCCCTTATTTGCTAGGACATACATACTGGGTGCTGCAGGATCATCTCTGGTCCTACCTCCAGTGGATGGTTCAGGCATCATTCAATTAAGTGGAAAGTTGTTACTCAAATATTTACTCACTATAAGTACTTTAGAATCCATGCCAGTAGCAGATAATCTGAAAATCAGAGCTATGAAGATCCATCCCCATCACCATAGTGATAGCTTCCCATTCCTGCCTTTAGAACTGGGAATTTTCCATCAATCCACTGGCTCTGTTTGAAAATTAATCACATAAGGGTACCAACAACATCAATAATTTGACTTCTGAAATATAGATCATGAACAAGCATCTGAATTATCACATCCACCAGCCCTGCCCAGAGTCTCCCTGCAGCTCAGTGCTGACAACAGGTAAAACATCCCAGCCAATTCCACCTGTCTCTCCAGTGTAAACATGCATGTGTAAAGACACATCACACTTCCCACTCTTCTAATGGCTTCTAATTGCTAAACATCAAATATTGCCCCAGGTAGTTTTCCCCAGCACTGTCTGAATGGTTGCAATTGACTTCAATATTCAGAAACGAGAACCATCAGGAAATTGTCATTTCTTGAGAGCAGCCTGCCATGGGAAAACTGCCAGTGCTCTTCACTCCAGTGAAAAATTACCTAGCATTGAAAATCATGATTAACAGCCCGATGCCATTAATTAATAACATTAACATCTGCAACTCTGCTGCACAGGTTTTACTCATAGCATATTGTTCAGCACCTCCAGCAAATATATTAGTACTTAAATGCAAGCCTTGACCCTGAATTTCTCTTAACCAGCTTCACTCTAGAAAACAAGGATCAATTGTTTCCTTCTGCTTTAATATTGCAGGAGTCATGATCACCGTAACCATAGCTGCACTTGGAAATCCAGAGAATTATTTTTCCATCCATAAAATAATGATTTTTCATCTGTAAAATAAATATCAGGTGGTTTGTGGTGAACTTGGTTTTAGAGGGAGAGAATTTACAAGCATCTTTATTATTATATCAGTTTCTAAGAGAGAAAATGGAAGTATTTCTCTCTTCCATCTCTGTTTCTCTGCATTTCTTAACACATGGATATTACCTACTACTTAAATTATGTGAGACTTCACAATCAATGAGCCCTCTTTTTTGGTTGTTATTTGGTAACTTCAAATTATTTTTCAGTATGATAAACAGCATTTGCAGATGCAGAACTGACTTTCCTGCTCAGGATCTGTGGAGGTGTTAAAAAAAATCTGGTGAAGAGGATGAATCCGATTTTTTCTCTTGATATCTACAGCCATAAAATCAAAGCACCAGGAGGATTTGTGCAACACAGCACAAAGAGAGGGGTATTTTATTCTCTGTAACAACGGGCCAGCTATATTCTCTCAGGTCTACCAGTTTCCTCACCCAAAAGAGGGAAGGGAGGTGTCCTCACCAGCTATTCCCAATGAGATGCCATTTCAGCCTGCAGGAAATGCAAAGCTTTCAGCCTAGAAAAGGAATTTTCCTTTAAGCAATGAACCTACTGCTCTGATTTTCTGCCTGCAAAAACCAAAATGAAGTTACTGCAGCTGTTTACATTTCCAGAGGATGTCTTGATTCAAGCTGCTTAAGACATCATCTCAAGGAAAATTCCTAAGTATTCCAGATTTTTATCATGTTTCGCATCCTTTCATCCCACCTGGGACAAAAAACCACTATTTAGCCTGTTGTGCAGGATGAAAAGTGTGAATTTTGTTTATTTGGGGTATTCTTAGGAAGACTAGAGCAGAGTCATCACAAGTTCAACTCACTTCCACTTGTCTTTTGTCTATTTGAGTATTGCATCACTTGGGTTCCCTTCCAACACCATTGCCATGGGTTTCCAAAGGTGATATTTGCTTAATTGCACCTGCAGAGCAACAGAGATAAATTACTGCCTATCTAGCAGAGAATTCTCTGCCCACACTGTTGCTCTAAACTCTTTGGCAGAAGTAAATGGGAATATAGTAGCCCAGCTGTTGTTTCCATGACAGGACCATCTAAATTCAGTGCAAATTTAATGGGCAACAGTTACAGGAGTTATTCTGCACTTATGCCTGTCTAGCTGGCAGCTGCACAAGATGACATTTAGAAAGGAATGGCAGGCTTTAAGGAATATTAAAGATGAGAAAAAAACTTGGTATGTAGGGCCTGGCTAGTGTGAGGGTTCAAAACCCTTAATTTAAGGGTAGAACTGAAAGAAAGTAACTTTAGAGAGAGATTTCTAATGTTGTTCTTCTCTAAGTTAACATCCTGAGATTCTTTTTGCATGAATTATTCCAGTTCTTTCCCAATAAGCTGTGAAATAACTTGTCACTATTTCTGGCCACACTGGAAGGTGATGGAAGAACGTGGAAATTGGAGTAATTTCCTTTGTTTTCTCACTGCTAAGACAAAGTTACCCACGTGTGGAACACATTCACACAGTCCTGCTGGAATTTGTGTGAAAAAACACATTATTTACTTGCCTTTTCATGAGGCTAGCACACACTCCAGTCTATCCTGTGGCTTCACAGATGCAAATAATTCAATATGTAAATTATACCTGTTCAGGTCAGGGACATTCTGGGGTAATCAGTGACAACAAAGCCTTGGCAGATTTCAACAGTCAAATATATGTTTGCAAGTGTATGCACACACAGGAAATATCTCACAACAATGAACATTTTAACCAGTTAATCAGGGACTATAATGAGCAGCAAGTTGGTAAAATTATTTGAAAACAAGAGAATAGAAACAATAGAACTAATATAAGTATCATTGGACACTGCACCACAGCTCTGAAAAACAAGATTACATCCTCCACCTACTGAAATTACCACTTGCTAGACAATAGCTCAAAAAAACCCACAATGAAAAACACACACTCAGAAAAACACCCAAAACCAACCAAAAAAAAACCCCAAAAATTTCAGTTTTAGCTTTCAAAATGAGATTCAATGAGGTGGATAACCGAGCTCCTACATTCATTCTTGTTTAAAAAAAATAATTAAAACTCTGTAACTTTAAACTTGTTTTTCCACACATGCCCATCATTAAGCTTTTCCATTTTCTTCCTTAAAGAATGACACCATTTTGTTTATTTAAAAAAATCTGTATGTTAGGATGCATTGTTTGAAAGAAAAAAAAAACACCACCACAAAAGTCTGAAAATTAAGCTGATTTGTATTAATTCGTTTACATAATTCATAAGGAAAAATGTTCCTTTTTGGCTTCTTCACCAAGAAATGCCTCATTAGTTTTAAACACATCAATCTCAAAATGTTATTCGTGTCAGATAGAATAATGACTGACATTAGAGAGAGCACAATAAACTGCACAGAAAATACAATCACCCATTACTCACTGTCATGGGAATTTATACTCCTGGGTGTAAATACTTGGGGTTTTTTTCTGTACTTTGAAAAGTAGAAATCTTCTGAGTAACTGATGTGTGTGAGGAGAGAGACAAAGGACAGGAATTGGGCAATTCCTAGGGATAAATACTGATTTTTGCATCTCTTTCACTGATGCTGTTGTGCACACACTGGTCCACAGACCTGGACTGTGCTGTCCATGAGGAGATCAGCTTTGATTTATTCTGGTGAATTCCATTCTGACCTGTTCCCACTCTTTTTTTGGGGTGTTTTTTTTCTGGTTTCCATGTGCCTGCAATGCTAAATGGTGTTTCCAGTAGCTGTTTATCTAGCTGTGCTATTTAATTCCTACAATCTGATCATTTCAGAAGCACATTCTTTCTTGAGGTTGTTAAAATAAAAATGATCTCTTTTGTTTCTTGCTCTACACAGGGTGGGAATGGCAGAAACAGGCTGGTTTTCTGAAATTTTTCTGATTACAAGTGTGAAGATGATGGAATGGAGTGAAGGTGGGGGCAGAAATAAGCAGGAGTTTCATCACACATGCAGATGTCAGCTAAGCTAGTTGGAAGGTATCAGCCATCTCAATGGATATTAAAATAAGGTTTGTGGGGAGGAAAATGAAGCACTGGGATGAGGTGTTATCCACAAATACACAGCTACTGTGAGGCCATTCCTCTGCAATAGCCAAGTTACATTTGCTGTTCTCAAAGCATGAGCAGCCACCTCAGTACCTACCCAATTTATACATTAAAAAGCTAAATAGTCCAGCCAAACATTCAGTTGGTATGAAGGAAGATCACACCTGAAAGGATCTGACATACTAAAGACTTGGAAAGTGTTATCAGCTTTATATGAGCTATTAAATCTCCATTTCTAACAACATTTTTAACATCTTCTGTGATAATGCCTGACAAGCTTTGCAAAGAAACTTACCCTCCTACTGCAAATCTCTGTTTCTCAAGTCAAGCTTGCTGAGAGGCTAAATGAATGTACATAAAGTTGAGATAAAAGCATAGCTGTCCATGTAAGTGGGGGACTAGCTGCAGAGGGAGTCTCTCCAAATTCCTGCCAAGACACAGCAGTTTGGTACGAGTTGGAGACCTCAGCTGCACTGCATTTCACAATCACTGGGATCTTTGATCCCCTTTCACAAGAATCTGAGCTGCTCAAAGTGGTGAAATTAGCAGCTTCCACAGATTCTATTAAAATATCTTCTCTACCCACAGGCAAAAAAAAAAAAAATCAAAGTAATTCTTGCCCAACTTTCTTCTCCTGTATTACGTTTTTTCACACACATTGAAGTAAAAAATAACTTCTGGCATATCCTACAAATAGCTTGACATTCAGTTTATGATGAGGCAAGTGTGGAGATCTCCAAGCTGAAAAGACTTTTAAAAGAACATGGTTTTGTCAAAGCTACTTCTATCACAAAGCAACTGTTCTCCAGTGTATCAAATTAGGGTTTTGAAATACAAGATTTAGGTAAAGATGCAAAAAAACTTCATTAACATGGCACCAGTCTCCTGTTTAGCCCCTCACCTCAAGAGAAACAGAGACAGAGTACAGCAGGGTCTCAAGATGAGGGAAGGATGCAGCTAATTCCTGGGCCTGGAGACAGAAAGACAATTTAAGACCAAAGTACAATAGTGAGAGGGTCAGAAACCATTTCTCTGGAGAGAAACACTCTAATCACACCAGAGATTATTAAATAAGTCATTTTCCATTGATATGCACTGCCTGGGTAGAGCAGCAAGTGAGAAAAAAGGCATTTTTTTTAAATCCACCATGAAGTGGCAAGCTGAGACACAAATCAAAGAGCAAGCACCACCTTAACCATTCTCATTTTCAAACACAAAGAAGAGTTAAGTAGCTGTTTTCTTCAGCTGTGATCTTGATTGATGGACTACATGGATTAACAGTCTACTCTCTGCCTCTGCAAAATAGAAATGTTTGTTCTGCACCGACTGTGGTTTCCAGCCCTCACGGCTGAATGCTTGCCCCAAATCCATTTATTCCCCTCAAATTTCTCAATTTATGGGTCTGTAAAACTATTATTCCCTGCCATGTTGAGGAAAGATGATGGCAAAAGAATGAGAAGATTATTTATTCATTGCAAGATCAACTCTGAGGAAGTAATCGTTATTAAAATGTAAATATATATGTGTTAAGTGCTTTATATTTCACACTCTTCAGTGGATTGTTTTTAGTGTCAGTATCAAAAATAAGGTTTAGAACTGGCAGAAAGGAGAGCCCCCTAACTAAGAGCAGTCCTGTCAAAGCATCAGTGCAGCATGAACTGCTCATGCTCAGTCAATAAAGACATGTCGAAGTCTAAACACAAGGAAAAAACACAAATTACTTCTCCCCTCTAAAACATTTTTATGCTACACTTGAACATAACCCATCACTCAGCAAAATACAAGTGTTTCTAATAAGCCAACATGTCATTTTATTTAGACTTTTGCATGGACAGTCAGTAAGCTGGGTTCATAGAAGCCAGAACTCTCACATCTCCAGTCTTCAGCTATCCTGGCCCAGTAAAAAAATAAAATAAA
>JANHGL010018101.1:0-14613 GCA_024611195.1 Ceyx melanurus
ATGGATTATAACATAGCAATGCTGAACTGTCTTCATTGGAACTCCAGGTGCCAGCTGAACCATCTCAGGTTCTTTTCCTACAACAGGAATTCGTTATTCACACATTATATTCTAAATCAGTGTTTGGTTTTAGTGCTGTTTGGGGTTTCTGGTGGTTGGTTTGGTGTTCAGAAGCCACTGAAGTGGTGTGGGAGGTTTGATTTAAGGTTGCACAGTGAGGTCAGTGTGGCCTCCTGGCTGGCTGGCTTGTGATAAAATCTTTAATTACAGGTGGACACTGCAGGTTTTTGGCAGGACCTTGCCTTTCAGCACAGAGACTAGATAATGTTCTCTGAGTGTTTGCTTTCTCTCCCTCATTCTAAATGCACTCCATGCCACGTGCTGCACATCCTCCTCACCACCTCCTGAAATGCAGCTGATTAATTTCCTTTCTAGCATTGCTCTGCTCTCATTGTGAGGGGTTTTTGAACCTGTCTGTGACTACTAGTCCTGTTCATGCTGCTGCTGCTGTCCTCTGCTTTTCTGCTGGTACCTTCCATGAGCCCTTTCCCTCTTACACCCAACAAAATGTCATGAGTCATTTCATTCTATTAACTCCTGAATAGGTGAAAATGATTATGCTCTTTAGAGCCTTTTTTATGTTGTTCAAAGCCACTGGCTCCATGTCTTGGTGTTGCTATTGCTAGAAAGTGGCAGTGATGTGTGACTGGTGACAACAGGAGCAATTCTGTGCTTAGCATGGTGGCTCATAGCTCAGGGACAGTGGGATGATAATTGCTGAAACGGCAGAGTTCCCTTCCAGTGTTTAAGAAATTGAAAAAACACCTATTTTACTAAGGTATCTGTATTTGACAAATGCTTTGTGAATTTTCCTTTCAGGCTGAGAAGCCTGGGTGCTGAGCAAATACATGGAGGGCAGTGAGACTGGAGTATATCCACGCATCAGGGTTGGTTTGTTTGCCTTCTTGGGTGTTTTGGGTTGGTTGCTTTTCAACTTTTTCATTTTCAACTGCAGGAGCTTAAAGAAACCACCCTGCAAAATAAAAAAAGCTTGGACTTTTTGTTGTTGAGAGATCTGGGATGTTATTTATCTCTGCCCTGTGTTTGTGACAGCAAGCAGAGTGGCTAATCCATCAGGCTTCTGACTGACTACCCAACTGTGTGGATTCCTCACAGGAGCATGGTTAGATTTAGCTAATTCTCTACCTGGATAAGATGTGAAAAGCAAAACAAAAGTCTCCCTGTGTAGTTATCAACCCACTTTTTCTCCCACTGGCAATCTGCCATTCTAAGCATTAACTGAAGAGCATCAGCAACAGTAGAATTTTGCTGATAAATATCTCCTTGCAGATCATTCAGGGCAGCTGCTTGACCTTCTTCTCATTGCATTACCTTGCAACAGGTAGTGGGGTGACCTTTGGGGACAGCTGCTTATTCCCCCTGGAGGGGGCACAGCAAGGAGACTCCAGCAGCTGCTGCTGCCAGGCTGTATGGGGGGAATTCCTTCCTGTGGGGACACAGTCTTGGAATGGACTGGGTTGGAAGGCACCCCCAAAGAGCATCCAGTGCAACCCCCCTGTGACAAGCAGGGTGCTCAGAGCCTCCTCAAGCCTGGCCTTGGGTGGCTCCAGGGATGGGGCCACCACCACCTCTCTGGGTAACCCATCCCAGGGATCAGTCACCCTCAGATTAAAGAACTTTTTCCTCCTGAGGGAAATGAGGGGTTCTGCTCAGAGCCCCAGCATGAGACACAACACTGCAATTTGCTGTCAGACAGAATCCTTTGCTGGGTGGCTTGATTACACATAAAAAATTAGGCAAGGAAATAATTTTCTTAAGTGGGACCTTTCAGAATTAGTGTTACTTCAAAACCAATTCATTTTGATGCCTGATGTTTATAGCTGAGAGAGATCGACAAATTTGACCCTTTTAGAAAGATTGCTGTAATTTAGCATCATTAACTATTTTCAGCGTGATATTAATTAGAATATGCAAGTTAGTTGAGTATTTTGGAGATGAAATTTGATGGAGGCAGTATTGATAGGAGGTGATACTGGTGTAAGATTCTATGTTATTTCTCAAGAAGAGATTGTTGCATAAAGAAATCTTTGGTTCAGTGTTCTCCTCTTTCCTAAATCTATAGTGACATTTTCAGTAAGGGGAGGATCAAGTAAAATCTCTGGTATGACTGATTTTATTTTATTTTATTTTAATGACTGATTAGAATTCCATTCATAGGTATCTGTGAATCATCAGAAGATTCTCAGGAAGTCTGTAGCTCGTAGCAAATGTGGTTGTCTGCTTAAATAGTCCTAAATTTGTTAGTCTAATATGTGTTCCCACCCATTCTAGGCTGCAAAATACTGGGCTAGTTCAAGTGTTCTGTTGCCTGATAAATGATTCAACAGGACAGCTTGTATTGTAATGATAGCAGCTTAATGAAAGGGTAAAAATATGGGAATGATGATTAAAATCTGTCAGACTTAATTAATTGTAATCATATCTTTTTATAGCAGAGTTGCTCAGAACAAAATTAATTCTTACCTACTGTAGTGAGTAACTTCCACAGAGCAGTTCTCTGTGCTCTTCATAAACAAAAACTCTTGTCATCTAACAGATCTGGGTAGATTGAGTAGAAATTTAGTGAATGTTTAAAACAGAAAATAGACTATTCTAGCAAAGAGCATCCCCAGCCTTCCTCACCCCTGAGCAGGTCACCTTGTCATGAGGAGATGAGACACAATTACCTGCCTGTTCTGGTCATGCTGGCACACAAGATCTTGTTGGTATTGTTGCCACCTCGTAGTCTATCCTGTCATATAATGAAGTTCAAATAATTCATATCAGGAAGTTCAGTGTTGCAACAATAATGGTTTTTCATAAAATCCAATAAAAGAATCCAAAGAAAGAAAGACACCCCTGTAATAACAACCATTTAAAATCAGTATACATGTTAGTGCTACTCATTGAAGAATTATTCTTTATTACATTATCTTGGGGAGGAATGGATGCATAAGGAATGAGCAGTAATATTTCAGACTATTATTTCAGCCTGTCATTATTGGTGTGCATATACAAAGAGAAATTAATAACAGATTATTCTTGTTCTTTCAAATGGTCAGTGGAGCAAATGAAGCCCAATGTACTTCAAACAATGCAATGTGAAATTGTTTTGTGATATACCAGAAGAGTCTCTAAATCTTTTTAATTTGGCCTAACATCTACTTCAAACCTGATCCTCGTGGTTTTGCTTTAAAAACAAACAACTGATCTCCTACATATTCTTACAGATGATGAAAATATTTAACCCTGTATGTGCATTTGAGGATGGCACAGGGAAGTGTTCTTTCTTATTTTCAGCCAAATAATGTAACTTGTAGGGATGAGCCTTAGAGGGGCTGCGGGGATTTGTGCAGTGGGGCCTCAGCAAATAGCAGTTTAATTGGAGTTAAGTTTGAGGCAGATGGTCCATGAGGCCATGTTTGTAGGAAGAGGAAAATCATTTTTGTTCTGGTGACAGGTACAGCATAAAACCACGTGTGAGGAGATGGGAGAGGGGGAACCAGAGCTCTGGGGAGCTCAGCCCCTTCTTCAGGGTATGCCTCAGGAAAGACACTTTCTCAGTAAAAAAGACTTTTGTACCTGAAAACTCAACTCTCTTCTTCATTTAAAATGAACTCCCCTAGAGAAAGGAGGTTTGTGTCATCCCATTTATTCCAGTTTAGCACATCTCCCATGGCTAGGACTTTAGAACCTGCACGTTTTTCTTTCCCAATAGTCTACTTCTAAGTTTCATCAGTTGCACCTTTTTTGTGAGTCATGTTGCCTTCTGAAACTGAACGGCATCCTTCCTGGCTGTGCAGGGGACACAGTTCCATCCCCCCAGGTGAGCTAGCTGTGGTCCAGCCTGGATCTGGAGGTAAGCTGTAGAAATGGAATAGCTTTGTGCCTTTTAATGCATCACACCCCTCTGTGGAAACATCCCTGCTTTTTATCTCTCTATTTTGGAGCTGTTTGGAAAGGACAGTTCTCTTCACAGTGCTTTCAGGAAACTGAAATTAATCCAGTTATTGCAATCTACCATGGCTAGGAAGAAAGTTTCAGTGAAGCAGGAAAGAAGCTGAGGCTGGCAGGTTGAATCCAGTATAAAGCTGTAATCCTGTCGACTGCTCCTGGTGCTGGGCCCTGCAAGAAAAGCAGTCCCAGTGGGATGATGGTTAAACTGTTCAGGGCTGAACATTTTAGTTAGGGTTCATAAAAACTTCTGTTGTCTGGTATTTTCTTGCTTTCAAAACACACATCCCTACAACAACAGTAAACCCAAGTGCAGCTGCCTAACTTCAGGTACTTAGCTCTTGGAAATTTTTGCCTGGTCTCATAAGGGATTTGAAAATTCATTTGAAGAGATGAATGACTCCATTAACTTGACAATAGGTAGCTATTATTTTCTGCTCATCCAATGCTGTGATGCCATATGGCAATGGAGATCCACGAGCCTCTAAATGCTTTACATTTATTTTTGTCACCTTGCAGTAAATTGTATTTCTGGCACTTTTGATGTAGCTCCTGTGATTCTTTAGATACTGTCATGTCTTCCCAGGCCTGCTTTTGGAAATCTCTGTGCTCAGTTTGCTTTTGGGAAATGGTCTGTTGTGTTACCCCTGTCAAAATATTTCCTGCTAAAATAACATGTGGCTTCCCAGGTGCTGCTTCGTGCACAACCAACCTGCTGCTGGCTCCTCACTGGGAGTTTGAGTGTGAGCAAAATAATCTGGGTGTCATTCACACGTGGTTACTTCTGTCTTTTCACTCCTTTTTTTTTCCTTTCCCCCTCCATTATTGTCTCCTCTAGTTTCTGAGCATTATAATATTCCCCTTTTATGTACTTTTTTTACATGGGATTGTATTTTTTTTTAATGCTCTGAATTCAGCACTATGTGAGCTGCTTATGGATTGGAATGTTTAAAGTGGAAATGGAACTGCTTTGATTGGAAAATACTATGCCACCAGTCTTCCATAACCACTAATTTCTCATTTCAAAAATAAAAAATAAAAAATTAAGGACTTGCTCTTCAATTAGTGATTTGGTTTGGGGTTTCTTTGTTATGTCATCTTATTCTTAGCAAGAAAGGTATAATTAGAAGGCACTGATATTAGCAGTTCTGGATTTGATTTGTGACATCCTATTATAGAATATAGTATAACTGTAGAAGAAAGGCTTTTATATAAGCTGTGTGCATTAACACTCAGGGAAGGAGAAATGGGCATGTTTAATCCTACTTAAGCCTTCAAAGGGATGGGAGCATAATAAGGAGAACCTGAATTTATATTTAGGTGGTTGCAATCTAATTACTTATATGAGAAAATAAAAAAGCAGTTATCTTTAGTGCAATAATAACACTAAAATGTAACATGTTTGATGCTCATTTTAGTGGGCATGAGTGTGTCTAAACCATCCTTTTTTTTCCTGCCAGTCTGAGTAGCCAAGTCCTGGCAGGACTCAGTGAGGAGTAGCTGGAGGAGATGCTCCTTTGTGCTGTATCTTGATCAAAACCCCAAGAGGTTTATTTTCCTAGTTCCCAGGTAGTTACAAGTTATCTGGACTTGCCTTGTTGTCATGGAAAAGGAAGAAAAAGATTTTTTTTTAATGAACCTTTTCACTGCTGCTTATCTAAAGGCAATTTTTCTGGTAAGCGCTGATCATTTTGCCACATGAATCAGTTGAGAGAATGGAGTGAAAGCTGCAGAGGAAGGTGTTTATTTGAGGTTTTTTAGCTGTTCTTTCCAACTTACACCACTAATGAGGTAAGTGGAGTGAAGAGAAGCAGCCACGTGACTCTAAACATGGTAGTTGGCAATTTGGGGTGGAAAATGTTTTATTTTTTCCAGTGATTTTCAAGATGCTCAGGCCTGGCATCTTTCTTTTTTGGACAACACTTTCTCTGAGATCTGTTTTTCTTTCCATATCTTTTTATGAAGCCTCTTTTGATCTGAACATCAGGAATGAAGTGAAAAATAATGATCTGTAGCCGCACTTAAATACCTGCCAGTCTTTATGAAAACGAGCCTGCTGCAACATTGGGAGCACTGAGGCTTTGGCATGTGCCTCCAGCACCCAGCTGCTTCAATTCCTCACCTCGTACTGCTTAGAAAGGCAATTTAGTTTTTTTCCACAACTTATTTCTTGTACAGATAAATTTGAGACTATCAGAAAATGAGACGCAGTAATCAATTTAAACTCAGCAGTTGCCTGCTATTAATTGCCATTTACACCCATTTAAATGCAAAGCTCATGATAGCTCTGATTCAGAAAAAGCTAAAAGATATTTTTAATAGGGAGAAAGTCTTGATCTCTGTATGCGACCAGGAGAAATTGCATTCCTTCTCAGGTAGGCATCTTGCAATCCTATAGATTTCTCCTCAGCACAGGCTCATTAGTGGCTTTGAAAGGTAAATGGGAAGATAATTCTGGATTTGCAGACAGTGTGTATGTTTAATACAGAACACGGAGCAATAATTTGTAAGAAAATGAGGTAATTTGACTAACCATGGTCTTTAATGTGTTTTCACTTTCTGTTTAGCCTTAGATAATGTTAACCGATAAAAAATATGTGTTCTGTGGCTTCCCAAACTCCTGCTTTTTGTGGAGATCCATGTGCTTGGGGTATGTTGTCAAAGCAGCATTTATTTCCTTGCCCAGATAGACTCCTTCCTGCTGCTTCAATGTGCTGTGCTTTTTCTGATTCAAACAGTGATGCTATCGTCTAGTTCACTGAAAAATAAACACATTTTTATTCTAAATGTATTCAAGAAGCATAGAATTCTACTATATTAATGTCTAGATAAATATAGTTTTTATGAAGTGGGTATATGAAAAAACCCAACTTTTTGTGGTTCATTAAAATGCAGAAAACTCCATTTGAAACCTGTAGGGACTGATGATGGTTTTAGATCTTTAGACATAATCAGATGATTCTTGATTTTCTTAAAGCCATTCCTAAGTAGCTTTGCTGCCCATTTGAAGGGAAGGTGAATAGTTAGTGTTTTTATCCCCAAGGTGGAAAGAAGTGGGTTTTTGGGGAAAGGCTGAGAGAACCTTAACTATAGCAGGGGCTAGCAGGTGTCACCATAAAGAAGAAGAAGTGCTGGAGAATGATGGCTATAAATAGATGAGCCATTTTAGTCATTTGCCTTTGAAAGCAGTTTAATAATTCCATGCTGAGCCTCCTTTCAACAAATTTAATGAAAAGCAGCATGGTGTTGTGGCAGTTACTATGGGATTCTTTTCCCATCTTCTTGTGCTTCATGGGGTGAGAGATTAAAATAGCATCTAATAAACTGCATTAAGGGGGCTCCATTTCTCATCTGAGACACAATTGCACACAACTCCTCCTCCTCTGGAGGGTGCCCCTGCTTGTCTCTTCTTTGGTGCTAAGCCTTGGAACTGAGCGTTGCCAAATTGCAATTCCCTGCCCTTGTTCCTTCTGGTTGTCAGTGTGGAGCTGCTGGGAGGGCTTCTGGGCAGGAAGAAATGATTTGATTTGCAGCCTACTGTGAAAATTTATTAATCTGGATGGACCTTTCAGAAATTCTCCTTAATGAAGATGAGAGTAATGGCTGCTCTATCAATGCTGGTATCTGTTGATTTCCAGAGATATGACAAAGTAATATCTTGAGCTTAGAAAACATTTTTATCCACATTAGTTAGTTTTTTTTTTTCTTGTCTTTCTTCTTTTCATTTAGGATCACTAATCAAACTGTGCTTTTTACAGTGCTTTTTAACTTCACAATTTCAGGGGAGTTCACTACAGGGTTGAGATGCTGAGTGCTTCCTATAACTATTGTTCTTTCTGGTTCCCAGTAAGTTTCCAGTAAGCAAAAAGAATGGTGACTGAATTTTTATGGCTATTTTAGACACCCAGTTAGTGTTTTCCTGGGAGATCTCTACAGTCTCCTCATGCTCCCAGCCTTAACTTTGGGATCTGCTGCTGGTGTTAAAAGAAATAAGACTATAAGTTAGCTATAGTTGAAGGGTGATTTAGTTGAATATTAAGGTATCTATTGGTGTATAAAATGCAATCTGTTTTATTAGATACTTCTTTTTTAGCACTGAATGGAAGTGTCCCAAGGTTCTGTTGTCTCCAACTCCTGTTCTGTGCTTGCACCCAGGTCTCCCCACGGCCTCAAATCTTTCAGTGCACAAACACTTTACACGTGGCATTCAGAGCTCTATGAAATTGTGTTATGGCTTTGTAGCTTGGATAGGAACTGAGCCCCTGAGAGAACATTTTCTTGCACCTTCTTGCATGCACTCTTAAAAGATTCCCTCTAGAGATTTGGAAATTAGCCACTGCTTGATGGGCTCTGAATGGTTGGTGGAATTGACAATATTTGTACTTTCTACTTGCATGTCCTCAATATTCCAGCCAGATTTTTTCTCTCCTTTTGATGGATTAAGCTATAGATTCACTGTGACTGTGATACAGACATTTAAAAATTATGCAATAAATAATGCAAAAGACAATTTAACTTAATCCTTCAAAAGGCATGGTAAAATTCAGAAGTAACTTTTTAGTATGACAGTTCTTCAATAATATTAATGAATGATAGAGTCCTGTATAAGGTGCCTCATCCTTTTATGTCTTCTACAGAGATTAGTAAAATTGCATTATATTCTGAATCAAATTGAATTACAATTACATGACAGTCCTCCTGCATTTAGATATTTGAAATTGATTGGAAAACTACAAGGAAATATGATTATATTTGAAAAGGATCTTTCACAGAGGAATTTCTCTCCCTGAAGTATTGCAGATCACCAACATTCCAGCCCATCCATGAACAGGCTGTGCAAA
Organism: Ceyx melanurus; assembly: GCA_024611195.1. Taxonomy (NCBI): domain Eukaryota; kingdom Metazoa; phylum Chordata; class Aves; order Coraciiformes; family Alcedinidae; genus Ceyx; species Ceyx melanurus. The sequence continues at coordinate 8,856 of JANHGL010018101.1, forward strand.
CAGTGACAGGGGGAGCTGCTGGGTGCAGGGATCAGTCAAGTTGGTGGAGCTTGTAGAGTTAAATAAACAATGTAGTTGAGGACTGTGATGCTCATCTCGTAGGAACAGGCTTGTGGAGTCGTCCCCAAAGTGATATAAAAGTGATCAGTTGATGATAAAACATTCTGAAATAATGAGGCTTTGGAGTGTCATCATGTGAACAGGAATTCAGAGGCTTTGGCTGGTAGAGCAGAGTGCCAGCAGTGGAGCGTGGGATGAACTAATCCAACAGGACAAAGCAAGCTGCAGATCCATAATGGCATTATTATTGTAGTCCATTGTGTAATATTTATGAAGATAATTCCATGCTCACTCGAAGCTCTTCAAAGTGCATTAGAACTTCTAAAATAGCTGCAGTGTCAAGAATCTGCTTCAAAATCTGAATTTTCCAGCGTTGTAGAAATGTCAGGCAGTGTTCTTTACTTAGTAGGCATATCTAGCACATCTCAGGCCATGAAAGCAGTGTTTGTCTCTGTGGTGTTACTGAAATTACCAGCATTTTCAGGCCATAAGTTGTTCTGTTGAGTCTTACAAGTTGTGGTCTCTTGAGTCTTAGAAAAAGAAAATTGCCAGATTCTTGGATTCTGCTTCACCTGCTTTCACTGGAAAAAAAAAAGATGTGAAAATATGTGAATAAGGAATAACAACTCTCTACAAAACCTTGTAGAAAGAACTGAACCCACGTATTTCAACTATTTTTCAAGTCAAAATATCATCAAAGATGCTTATAAACTACAGTATCATTTTAAAAGTACATGAGAACATCTAAACTCTACCAGATTTGTTTGTATTAGTGACATTAACCCAGAGAAAATGAAATGTAGGCTGCTCTGGAAGGGTGGGTGTAAATCAGAGCTGCCTTAGATACAGTGAGCATTGCATTTTAAACAAATCATTAGCCATGTGGAGATGGATCATTTTCATTTGAAGCTACTGTTGTGTAAATGTTTCTTCAGAACTGAAATGAAAAGTATTGGGAAGATTTTCCTGGCTTGTTTAGCTTTTTTCAGTGGTGGGATCCTCATGATCATCACAGGTATTGTTAAAAAGACCCTGCAAAGCTTAAAGATTACATTTCATCCATAACAGATTTGTGCTAGACCAAAGTTGGAAACATTTTTTCCTTAAGGTTTTGAACATGTCAGTGGAAAGAATTTATCCTTTACATCAAAAAAGAATTTATCCTTTACATCAAAAGGACCAGAGAAGGGAAGAATTAAGTCCAGGAAAGGAAATGAAGATCTTTCATTTCACAGAACTGAAGCTAAAGAATAGATATTAATGAGCAGGTTTGTGAGGGTCAATTAAATGGATTCAATCAAGTTTGAAGGATTGATTGGGATAGTTTGAAAATCTGGTGAAGAGCCTTTAAAAAAAGCCTCAGAGTGGGAGAGCTCAGAGTATGAGCAGAGCAGGAATGTGCAGTAGCTGTTCCACAAGGGAATCTTCAGAGGCTTACTCATCAGTAAATACCATTTGAATACCTTCTCAAATATTGCTAAAGTAATAGGGCAGTCATTTTTAAGAACATAAAAAATGTATGCTAATGTATTAATAATGGGGGTTAAACAAGAGGAAATTGTTCCAACTTACTGTGCCTGGCATTAAAACAGTGACATTTACCTGCAATTAATGTTACTGCAGTATTTATGACCCATCTCGTGTTCAGCAGCAGGAATGCAGCAGCAATGTTAGTTTATTCCATATGGTAAAGATCTGAATGGTGCACTTAGGATTTAATTTCCATTTTCTAGCCTTTAAAAATTAAAATATTTCTATAGTTTATCCCGATCTTAGTAAGATATTAAAGTAGTTTGAATTGTATTCCCAGAGAGATACTGCAGAAATGTAGATTAGATGTGCATGAAACAACTAGCTAAAATGGACAGAAGACATTGCTACTGGTTTGTTGCCAAAACTGAAGGATTGAGATTAGTTGTGGAATAATCTGCTACAAGTGTAAATCTTAGATTACTACCCAGTCACCTTTTCCTTGGGGATTTTTCATCAATATATTTTCTTCTCTCACTTCCTTTCTGGCAGGATGGGGAAGTCAGTTCCAGAGCTGCCTCTTGCAGAATTTAGCTGCAAGAACTCCCCAATTGGAGCAAGTCTCATCTGGCAGTAAACAGTAAAATCAATGTTGATCAACTGTCTGCCAGTGCTTTGTAAATGTGTTATAAAGCTACAAAACTAAAGGGGAGGGAACTGGGAGGCACATCTGCCTCTAAAACTGAGCCATTTTCTGGTGTGTACAACCTTTCCCTCATGCCTGTTTGGAAGGAATAATCTCATTTCTTAACATACATCCTGGACTGCAGAATGCTGCTGTATTTCTGTTTATTTAGTCATCTAAAAGTGGGCTGGTAGAACTGTCTAGTATCTAGTGAATGGAGCTGTGCCAGAGCATCTCCATCCCTGAACACAGTTTTTTTTCTAGGAAATAATACTCCTGATTTCCCCTTTTGAGCCACTGTCAGCTGGTGCTGCCCTGGGAGGAGAGATGGGCACAGCCCAGGGGGCTGCCAGGCAGGAGAACCACATAGCTTTGGTTTTTACACTGGAAAAGCCAATAATCCTTTGTTGATACAGTGGTTAATTTCCTAGGGTTCTCCAAACAAAGCCCATCAAGCAGGAGAGGACAAATAGTGAGATTTTTTTCTGTATTTTCAGCTGAAATGGTTTGAGAATTCAGCTGTACCACAGGAGTTAAAGGTCCTGATCCTGCTTTGCCCCCTTGCCCTGCAGCCACAGACACCTCTGGATGCTGCTGCACTTCGCACGTGGTGGTTGGTACATTGAATGTTAGCTGTTTAATTGCACCTTGTTTTAGTTGTGATACGATGCTAACAGAAGACTGTAATTTATTTTTTCCCTCAAATTAAAACTAATGGGGCAAAACAGCTATTAAAAGACATTCTCCAGCTCCAGTGGCTTAAAAAATTAGGTTTTCTCCAACATACTGCAAGGTGATTGTCAGATAAAGATATGCAGGTTCCTGTATCACTAACAGACGTGAATATTCTTACTTTTAATTGGCTTTTCTATTTCAGTACATTCTTTACCAAAGGGGAAAATGAAAAATGTGCTTTATTAACAACTTGCTGATCATTGTTCTTACAGCATTTTTCAGCTGAGATAAACAACATACACGCCTGACAAAAGATGGTAGAAGTCTTGTCTGGATGCAGTTTAGATTATTATTGTGAAGAGTTTTATCCAAACAGAACCATTTCTGGCACCTGTATTAGAGTCATCATATGAAAAATAATTTAGCTTAACATCCTTTGCTTTTCTTAAAATTAGTAGTTTTAAAAGAAATTTAAGTACTGCTTTAAAAAAGAACTGAGAACAATGATTTGGAGCAGGAACTTTACAAGTATTCCTTTTTTTTTTTTTTAATCCAGTGCTGCTGTTCTGACTTGGATTCAGAACCTTTCTAATGCCAGTGATTTCTGAATAGACTCCTAATGACTTTTAAATTATAGGTCTGGAATCATGGTGAACAATGACAACTCCCATTGTATAAAATGACTTCTGCCCACTGACTCTTATGCATAGAATTAATTTTTCTGTGTTGTGTGTATTTTGGTGCTTTTTTGTTTTGTGTTTGGTTTGGTTTTGTTGTGTTTTCTCTGATAATTCTTCAGAATTATCTTCAGAATTGTTAGACCATTCTGTTCTTCTCAGCAATCTTTATGGGTGAGAATAGAATTCCTCACAGAGTATGGAAAATTATGGTATATCATTGCAAATTCTTGTTAGGATTTTATCTTATTCTGCTGGATTAAATGGCAATTTGCCTTCAATATGCAGTGGAACCAGTTGTATTCTGGGGAGGAAAAGTGCCCCTTGTAAAACTTTGTCCTGTTGCTTCTAGAGATGCTCTGTCATCTGCAGCCATCCCTAGAAATGGTGCAATTGGAGCTATTCATGGTGCAAATTATTCCAAATGATGATTAAAGCTGGAAGCTTGTGACCCTGCACAGTCTTTTTTTATAGCTGTTTATCCGAGTACTTGTTTTTAATCTGTTATTCAACATCTGAATAACATCTAAATCTGTACTGCATTCAGTTACTCTGAAGCAAGTTCTTTATTTTTTTAAATTCCCTTAGAAGAGGGGCATATAAAATATTACTGAATTTTTAGAAGTCTCTTACGTCTCTGTGGCAGACAAATCCCATATTTCTCCATCATAAGCTATCTGTGAGTGTGGGATTAGTCTATGGGGATCTCCACAGTGCATTTGACATTTGGAAAGAAGCTCTTGATGTCATCATTTCATTTTTCTTCAGGCTTCTGGGATTTGGAGGTCTCCAGACATTTGTTATCATGAATTCCTGGGCTGAAATCCATTTCCATTGGCATGTGGGTAAGCTACTGCTTTGGACCTCTGATAGTGTTTAGTTTTTCTCACCTAGGTGCAGAACATCATGTGAGTCCATGTTGAGCTGTAAGCACTGAAGTAATATAAGGTGGATTTTGTAAAGAGTTTGGTTTGTAAAAAGCCTTTAAATGAGGAGCAAGGTTTTCAACACACTAGGGTTGCTGTTGTCCATTATTCTGGAATCTTTGTTTATTCAATAGTAAAATGCCCCCACTAAAGCAGCCGGGCAAAAACTCCATTTTGGGGTTTATTTAATAGATGTAAAATATTCGTCAAGGGACTACATGTATTTGAAGTCAATCGAAATAATTTTTGACAACTTCAAAATTGTATTCACTACCAGGCGAGCAAATGGCATTAGATAAAACACCCCAGCAGAGTGTGAGGAGAGATGATAGTTGTACGGCAAGTCATTTTATTTCTTTGTAAATGAAATTGACTGTACAGTATCACTTTCTGAACTGTGTTTTCCACTCAAGTTCTTTTGTAAGGATGAGATGAAATTCATGGCAGGGTAGGTGCGTTCGGAGGCTGTAACAGTTCCTATTTGTTTGAAATACACCATGACTTTCTTAACGGCGGAAGAAAAAGTACAAAAGGCAGTTTTCCACCTCGTTGCTTCATTTCAGAACAAAACTCCTACTTCAGCTGCAGGATTTCGTGGAATACAGATGGAAATTCCACAATCCCATGCTGTGCTGTGCCCTTTGCATGGGGTGAGTGTTGTGCACTGGGATGACTGGGAACTGGCAGGAGGGTTGTGGGCTTTGAGGAACAGCTGTGTTGGAAGTGCTGGCAATGTGCAGACCTTTCTCTCCGGCTTTCTGTGCGGGCTTTTGCTTCTGAAGGGGCAGAGTCTGTGAGGAGCTGCCTGCCCCTGCACAGGGATAACGGGAAGCTTTGTGCAGGTGACAGCCGCCATCTCCCCATCGCTGGGGGTTGCCCGGTGTCCCCACTGAGAGTGAAAATGCGCAGCAGTACGGCTACAGCCCGGGGTGTGGAGTACTGAAGGGACAGGTTTTCTTTTCCTTGTGCAATGTACTGAGAGATCTCCTGGATCTCGCATTAATTTGGTTTTAATTAGGAATTAGCTGGGGGCCAGGGGGCACGCGGGGAGCCCGCCCTGGGCGCGAGAGGGTGCCGCGTGCAGCTCGGGGCCGCCTGCAGCCCGCCCCGGGCGCGAGCCGGGCCGCGTGCAGCCCAGTGACTGCAGCCCGCCCTGGGCACGAGCGGGTGCCGCGTGCAGCCCGGTGGGTGACTCCTGCAGCCCGCCCTGGGCGCGAGCCGAGCCGCGCGCAGCTCCCTCAGCGCAGCCGCTCGTGCCGCCTGAG
>JANHGL010018103.1:0-16492 GCA_024611195.1 Ceyx melanurus
TTATTTTTTTATTTTTTATTTTTAATAAATTATTGTCTACTTATAAGCCCCGGGTCTCACATTTTATAAAATTTACAATAATACCTGTCTAAACTAGGACAGCTGGTAAATGCTTCTACATGTACAGTAGACAAGCTCCCAAGTCTTGTATTTGTTGAAATTAACAATAAACTGAATCAACATAATGATTTTCCTTTTAACAGGCACTAGAGTTTGAGATTCTGTTCCTACCTAGTCAGCCTTTCACGTGTACATAGAAGAAGGATTTTCAAATCTTTTGATCTACAGCCTCCTCTAGACTTCAGATATAAGTCCTCATAACAGGATTACTATTTTTTTTTCAGAACCTTTTGCAAAATGCTTCCAAGCAGTTCACATATCTTAACTTCAGGATCTAGGAATACTTCCCAGGTATACATTAAGGTGTACATTCCACCATTCACCTCACTATATTGCTTCCATAGCTAAAAACATAAGGTTGCATAAGCCAGTAAGGCCATATTGTATTGCTCAGGCCTGGCCTGATCAGCTTAGCTTAACTGCCTAGTGTGAAGTCCATGATAAATGTAAATTTACTCATTTATAAAACACTACTATGGAAGAAAATACAATTTTCTGATAATTATTTTTGATCTAATGCAAATGCTGTATGTATCTGACCTTCACTGTCTTCTTCACAGGACCTGATGGGATGCACCCATAGGTCCTGAGGGAGCTGGATGATGGTCTTGCTCTACCACTCTATCATTTTTGAAAAATCATGGAGAATGGGAGAAGTTCCTGGTGACAGGAGGAAAGCCAGTGTCACTCCAGTCTTCAAATGGGACAAGAAGGAAGTCCCTGGGAATTACAGACCAGTCAGCCTCACCTCCATCCCTGGAAATGTGATGTAGCAGGTCATTCTGGAGATCATATCTCAGCACGTGGAAGAATAGGTTATCAAGAGTAGCCATCATGGATTTATTAAAGGGAAGTAATACCTGATTAATCTGGTAGCCTTCTACAGTGGTGTGACTGAATGGGTAGATGCAGGGAGAGCAGTGGATATTGTCTACCTCAATCTCATCAAGGTTTTTGACACTGTCTCCCATAACAACCTCATGGATAAGCTCAGGAAGTGTGGGTTAGATGAGGCTATGGTGAGATGGGTTGAAAATTGTCTAAACAATAAGCTTAGAGGGTTGTAATCAGTGGTGCACAACCTGTAACAAAATTAGCAGTGTTCCCTTGGGGTCAGTACTGGGTGCTGATGATGTGAAACTGGGAGGAGTAGCTGATACACAGGAAGGCTGTGTTGTCATTCAGCAAGATCTGGACAGACTGGAGAGCTGGGCAAAGGGAAACCTAATGAAATGTAGAGTCCTGCACCTGGAGAGGAGTAACACCATACACCAGTACAGGTCAGGGTTAGACCTGCTAGAAAGCAGCTCCATGGAGAAGGACCTTGGAGTCCTGGTGGACAGTAAGTTATCCATAAGTCAGCAGTGTGCCCTGTGGCAAAGTAGGTATCCTGGGGTGCATAAGTGTGTGTCTAGCAGGTCAAGGGAGGTTACCTCCCCCTCTACTCTGCCCTAGTGATACCACATCCAGAATATCGTACCCAGTTCTGGGCTTCCCAGTTCAAGACATACAGGGAACTACTGGAGAGAGTCCAGCAGAGGGCTACAAAGATAATGAGTGGACTGGAACATCTCTCTTTGGGGGAAAGGCTGAGAGACCTGGAGATGTTTAGCCTGGAGAAGACTGAGAGAGGATCTTATTGGAGTTACAGATATCTGAAGGGTGAGTATCAAGTAGAAGTGGCCAGTCTCTTTTCAGTTGTGCCCTGTGATAGGACAAGAGGTAATAGTCACAAACTGGAACACACAAAGCTCCACCTCAGTATCAGGAAAATAGTGTAAGGATGACAGAGCCTGGAACAGGCTGCCCGGAGAAGCTGTGGAGTCTCCTTCTTTGGAGACCTTCAAGACCTACCTGGCTCTGTTCCTATGTGTTCTGCCCTGGGTGATCCTGTTCTGGCAGAGGGGTTGAACTCGATCTCCAGAGGTCTCTTCCATCCCCTACCATTCTATGATTCTGTGCTTCTATTGGTTGCTTTTAATAAGCACTGCAACAGTAAATCTTCAGTGCCAATGCAAAGTACAAGGTTAAAGTGTGAATAAGAATTGTAATATTTTTTTCTACAAATAACTTTCCTACTCAGAAGTTCACATTGTTTTTACATGATTTGTAAATCTACAGGGTATTGCTTTCAACAGCAGTGAATTTATACTCTGTATAACAAGAAAATCCAAGGATTCTTTTGTTAGGTTTGGTTGGCTGGTTGTTGGGCTGCAAAACAATTTCCAAATTCATTTAACCAGTATTCACATGGGGAATTTACTGCTTATGTAAGACCATAATTTAACTTTGGAAGGCAGCAACGAAAGTTTATGTGGTTAAATCTCATTAGCTACTGGAAAACTTATCTGGAAATTCCTAATCCTCCTTACTTCAAAAGAGAAATTTGATACTGTAAATTACCTTGACCATAGACTATAATTCTAAAGCCTGTAACTGCAAGAGAGAGTAAGGTTACACAGAAGGCTGCTCATTAGTGTCTTTACTGACATGAATATTTCTATTGAGATAACCAAAGCCAATTTACACAAAGGCAGGCACTTGCATGGGTTTATATCCATTCATCTGAATCCAGGAAAAGAACAAAAGTCCACAGCTAAGTAAAATATGTGGATCTGTGCTTTTATTTTCTTTGTAAACACAGAATACTTGAGGTTGACAGACACCTCTGGAGGTCATCTGGTGCAACCCTCCTGCTCAAGAAGGGCCACCAAGAGCCAGTTGCCTAGGACCATGTCCAGGCAGCTTTTGAATATATCCAAGGCTGGAGACTCCACAACCTTTCCAGGCAACCTGAACCAGTTCTGGGTCACCCTCACAGGGAAAGGGTGTTCCCTGATGTTCAGGGGGAATCTTCTGTGTTTCAGTTTGTATCCATTTCCTCTGGTCCTGTCACTGGGCAACATTAAAAAGAGCCTCTTTATACCCTCCCTTCAGGTGTTTATACACATGCATAAAATTCCCCTGAGCCTTTTCTTCTCTAGGATGAACAGTCCCAATGCTTTCAGCTTTTCCTCATAGAAGACACACTTCAGTCCCTTCATTATCTTAGTACTGTCAGTATGTCCATCTCTCTCTGGTAGAAGGAGCCCAGAACTGGACACAGCATTCCAGGTTTGGCCTCACCAGTGCTGAGTAGAGGGGAAGAATCATCTTCCTTAATCTGCTGGCAACACTTCTCCTAATGCAGCTCAAGATACCACTAGTCTTCTTCACCATATTGGCATGGTTGCCTTTTGTTCAGCTTTACGTCCAACAAGTCCTTTTGAGCTGGTTGACTCCCACAATGTACTGGCGGTGCCTGGGTTGTGTGTGAGCAGCACAACCCTCTAGCAGCTCAGCCACTCTTCCCAGCTTGGTGTCATCTGCAAACTTGCTCAGGGTACAGTCTGTCTCATCATCCAGCTGACCCTGTTAGATGAGTCCTTCTGTTTTCAGCTGTCCTACATCCCTCTCTGTAAGGCCATGGACCACCATAGCTATGGATCACATAAACTTAACAATGCTTCTGTGTTACATTTAAAGGAATGTGTGAGTTCTCTCTGTCATTCATCTAACTTCTCTGACACTACAGCTAGAGAAAATTGTGGGAGAGGATTAGATTAGATTGCCTAACATTCAGTTAATGGAAGTAGAAACTAGGGGCAATGTTAATAACAAACAGCAGTAAGAGTTTGTGCACTCCAAATACTTTTCAACTGGGCTATGATACAGATACTTTTCAGTAGTATCTTCCAGCAGTACAAGTTCTCTAATATCTTTAATGACCTTATTTACTTTCTGCTTTATTGACAGCATTATAGTAGTTGAACAACACTTTTCTGCCTTGAAGGACATAAACCCAATAGATATATCTAGACTTCAGAGCAGATATGCTCTCCAGCACCTTGCAGTCCTGCTCCTCCACTTACTCAGCATTGGTCTCTTATTTGCAATTAAGATGGTAATCCTCACAGGGGAGTTAACACAGAAACACTGCCACTGAGGTGGCTTGTAAACCATCTGCCTGAGGCTTTCGTGAGGAAAGCAGAAGCAGACCTATTATAGAGCATAGCTCTGAGATGCCTCAAGTCACCTCTAGTTAGCACTGCTGCAAGTAAAGGTGCAAAACAACCTCCCTCTTCATAGTGCTGCAGTGGCCAGCACAGGCTTCCAGCGTAAGTCCAGTGTGGGTTAGCAAAGAGCAGTCCTCAGCCACTACACCACATACATATTGCCTGCATATACATTCCTGGCCTACCCTAAGATAAGTTTATTCTTGCTCACTTTCTGGGCCAGTGTTACACTGGGAAACAGGGGCATATAGTTAGACTACTCTATACCATCACACAGGAAAGCCATGGGAGTCTTTGGTACTATTTCCAGTATGATCTGGACTGAATCCAACCCAAAACAGATCCACTCCAAGTCACTACTTCCCAAGTGCTGTAGGATAGAACAATGCCAATTAAGAAGCTCCAAACGGCTCAGGAAAATAATGACATGTAAAACAGCTGTGAAGTAATAACTTCGTTGCTGACCTAGCGTAATAAACTAGTTTCTTTGATGGATGATAAAAGACCTTTGAGGAACTGTGGTTTTAGCTGCTTACAAGTTTTTATAATCAGTAATTTAGCCACTACCTGTGCTATTTCACTCTGACCCATTTAGCAGAGAATCTTACATGTGGCCTTCTGCACTTTATAGTATATAGAATAGATACACCATCTTAAATCTGTTTTGTTTTGTTTTTTTCCAGCTTTGCAAATGTACAGGTCTGTCTTTAGTTACCTCAGGGGAAAATGCATCATGAAGAACAAGTACTTTATGTAAGTAATGCTACCACTCAATTTAGAAATGTTGTTAGAATTTTTATTTTAATCTAGTCAGTATATCAATTCCAAGCTTAGAGCCTGAAGCAGCATTGTGTGTTGGGTTTCTACGTGATTGATGTGAAAAGGAGTCTCAGCTTTTACAGAATGAAATCTTGGAACCACTCCCTTAGACTACCTAACAAAACCTGTTAACAAAATAGGTGGACTGCACTGTAGTTTGAAATGCAATCACTTCCGTATATGTTGTAATTTATTCTTTGCAAATAGTTGTCTAAATCATTAAATGATTCACCTAATTTCTGCAAATCTGTATTTAAGTAGTCATTTTATTATCATGCTTTGACACCTGCGTGTTTGTTTGCACTCACTGGATGATCTACCTCTTAATTTGTATGTATTCAAGGTCTGGGTTTGCCTCGATTCTGCATTCATGTAATACAACAGTTGTGATCCAATTGTATTTGAAACTGTTCATTCACATCACCAATCTGAAGCACTTGGCAGCTTTCTTCTTCTTTTGAGATGTTAATATTAAAAGTATTTGTTCCCAGAACTACATGTTCTCTTTTCATTAGTCTATGAAAAACAGACAAACCCTCAAACATCTAACTTTCCCTGAAAAGAAAAAAAAATATTTTTTTTAAAATCTGAATTCCTCTCCCAACTATGATCTTTTACAAGTAGAGTTCACTAAAATAAGATTAACATCTCAATTTATTTTTTTTTTAATCTATATTCACATTTTTACTACCTGTGTGCATACATGAATGACATTAATTTTTCACAATTATCTAGGGCTTTGTATGACAGGATTGTTGTGCCTATGAAATACAGCAGTGTTAGTCTACACAGTCATCTGTAGATTTATTAGAGGAGGATCAAGGTACCAGAAGAATTCGTACCAGGCAAGTATCTCTAGCTGTAGAACGCAGGTGAGGAAGGGTATGTATAGCTGTGCAACTGTGTTACTTCCTTGGCTCCATTCAGCCTTAACTAATTTGAGACCAAAGCTACAAGCGATGACAGTAGTGTAGTGGTAATGGCTTGTTCTTATTTTCTTGCATGTTTGGTTTTTTTTCAGTGCTTGGCAACTCATTGTCTTATCCAATACACAGCAGTTCTCTCTGCTCAGGTCTCAGTGACCTGGGTCTGCTTCTGTCTCCCAGTGATACAGTGGAATGTTATCTCCTGTAGAAACATGACTGGGAAAGAAAGACAAGATCTTCCCTGTATTTCCACATGTGGTATCGTGGGAATCCTGCAAACTGTGGCAGTTGTTATGTTTTTCCTGTGGTTTTGTTTTTGTTTGTTTTTTTTTTTTCTTGATTCTGGACTGACAGCTGGCTAAGTGCATGGTTCTGATCTGCTATAAAGGAAAAGTACATCACAGGGGTGCTGTGAATTCTCAGTTCATACTGGTCATTTGGGTAGATATATCTGCACATCCATATTTTTTATCATTAACAAAGTAATTTTTTTAAAAAATCCATCAGTTAAAAAATCCTCATTTTACAGACTGAGGTTTAATGGGGAAAAAAAGAAAAAAAAGCTCTCATAAAGCACTTTTGCACCTAAAATTGAGAACTGCAGTATGGGAGACAGGGTATATTGTCTGCAAACCAGCCCAGAGAGGATTTCCATTAGCTGAAGTCATGCTGTCAGCATGATTAAGATAATGACCTGAAGGCAGATGGATGCCTGCTTCCTGATCTATAGTGCACTTCTAAGAGTCAGCACTCAAAACTGTATCATCCCTGGGTCTTTCTCTGGGCACATTTAGCAGCCATTACATACCAGAACCTCTGCTACTAGTGCCAGTCCTTGGCACAGGGTTGTGAATGTGACCAGCTCTATCCTGAGTGCCCCTGCTGTTGGTCATCATGTGCCTGGAGACCTTTATAGTTCTTACAAGGTACATGCCTATAGTTATAGTTGAGATATGGCAGAATTATGCTCACTCTCCTGCAGTTAAATTAGATGGGTTTAGTCTCAGTTAGTGAGTAACATGGACACAGCTGGTCCTGGTGTCATGCATAACAAACAGCTGGCCCTGGAGAGTACACAGTCAGGCTGCTCCCACGAGGTTCAAATATCTTCCACCATGAAGTTCCATAAAACATCCTGCCCTTTTGCTCTCCTTTTCCCATCTTCACGGATTGCAGCCTGACTTGACGTGTTCCTGCAGCAAAATTGGCCTGAACACCGAGTGTGGTGCCAAGCAAGGTGCCTTACACAGGCAGCTTGATCGAGTCATGGATTGTGAAGCCCAGTTTAGGGCAGGGCAGCTCTTAAAAGTGTCTTGCCTACCCCAAAGGCTTGTGGAATCAGTATAGGGAATGCAAACACCATTATGGAAAATCCTGACTGCAAACAACAGGAGTTTGAGGTGGAGGGAGGTACTCCTCCTCCTCTAGCTTTCATGCAGCACTGTTCAGCTATAACTTCTTGATGGCCAGATTTACTCCTCCTATAAAACTCTTACTATTTGAGTGTTTACTACTACAGATTAATTTGGTGACAGATTGTGTTTTAAGTGGTGATAGTTTTACTTCCTTTTTTCCACATAGGTACCAGCAGTGGAATTAACAGCTGAGTAAAGTATATCAAATTGAAATCAAAGGGAACAGAAATCCAGAGGAAAAGAGTGGCCTTATAATCAAAGCAGTGTTAGGAGATAGAAAATTTCAATTCCCAAGGCTTCTTGAATAGTCACCTCACCTCTCTGAGCTGCAATGTGATAGTCACTCTGAATGGCATCTTGCTACACTTACTCTTTTGAGACTTATTTTACTCCTTGTAATAAAGAGTTAACTAGTGCTAACTATGTGGATCTCTGACTGAACTCACAGTTTCTTTAGTGTAAACAAGCTGTATTTCTATATTGAATTCAAATAATGGGAACTAGTCATTTAATTGAAGAACACTTGTTCTTACAGTCTTCTGAGGGAGATGAGTTAAAAAGAATATCCCTTAGAAACGGGTGAAGGCCATACTACTCTGGGTGAAGGTTGGGTAGTGGAGGGAGATTTATCTTCAGATTGAGTCGATTTTACTGGCAGGGGGATGTGTTTTGACGTGTCAGGAAGGTGCCTACCATTCCAAGGCAAATACAGATCTGCAGTTTTCAACAGGCCCTAAGGACTTAGGATGGAAGCTGCAGTAAAAGAAAAAAATCTTTACAGCAGAGGGTGGTGAAATACTGGAAGAGGTTTCCCGGAGATGCTGTGGATGTCCCCTCCCTGAATGTGTTCAAGACCAGGTTGGATGGGCCTGATCTAGCAAGGTGTCCCTGCCCATGGCAGGGGATTTTGAACTAGATGATCTTTTAAGGTCCCTTCTTAGCCAAACCATTCTATGACAAACTGTTATCTTGTTAAACTAAAGAGAGACAAATTCATAAACTATTACTTTTTGGGGAAAAAAAAATCCCCAGATTTTTCATTATGGTGTCAAGAGAAGCGTGCAGATACAGAAAGAACATTTGAGATGAGGCCGATGGTGCTTTCAAAATACAGGGCACTGAAGACAGCACGACACGCGATTCGTCCACGTGTGTGCCCATGTCTGCCCGGCAGTCCCGAGTGACCCGGCAGGTCACTCAGTGCCGCCCCGGTGAGAGGCGAGAGGCGACAGGTGACGGTGACCGAAAACGCCGACGTTAAAGCACCCTGAAGGACCCAGCCAGGGGCACGGAGAGGCCGCGGGCGCCCTTCCTTTCCCTCAGGCACGCTCTGTGGGAGGCGGGCGCTCTCCAAGCCGCCTCCAGCCGAGAGCCCTTCGCTGGTTAACGAAGGAAGGACAGGCGGACAAACGAGACCCAGCGCCCACAGACAGATCGTCCGGAGGCAGCGCCCCGCGCACGCGCCGCTCGGCATCAGCACCGCCACCGCTCCGGCCGCCGACCGCATCCACCACGAAGGAAGGAGAAGGTGGGAGGGAGAGCGAGCGAACGGGCGGGCACCGCTGCTGCGCCTGCGCGGGCGGTTCCTGGGCAGCCCCGGTTGGGGGCAGTGAAGCCGAGGCGAGTGGTGGGTGACGGCGCGCGCGCGAGCCCGGTGGCGTGGCCGGCCGTCCGGGCGCCCGGCGCTTCTGTGCCGCTGCCGCCGCGGGGCATGGTGAGCAAGGGGCCGCTGCTACGCTTGCTGACCGCCATCAACCGGAGGAGGATGAAGCTGCTTATGGGGCTTGCCTTCGTCGCTTATGTTGCCTGTGAGTGAGCGGGGGGCGGGGGGGCTGGGTCCATTCATTGCCCGCTGTCAGGGCGTCCCCGGTCCACCCCCGTGCCCTCTGCCACCGGTGGAGAGGAGGAGGCGGTGGTTTTCCTTGCGCCCCGTTACGCTTCCCGGTTGCGAGGCGCCGCAGCGCGTCTTCTCCGGCTCCAGTGGAGAAGGGGGCTCCCGGCGGCCCCCCCTCTGAGTCTCCGGGCAGTGGGGCTGAGGTCTGAGTCCCCTTCCCGCCTCCTCGCCCTGCCGAAACTTTCCCAAGTGCGGAGGGCAGCCGGCTAGGCCGTGGCGGAGGAAGCCCGCGAGGCCGCCGGGATGGCCGTACCGGGAGTCCCCGGCAGGCATCTTGCCTCTGCCTTGTCCCTTGGGCAGAGAGGACCCTCGGTGCCCCCTCGGTGGCCGTGGCGGGTGGTGTTCGCCCTGCGGGCGGCTTCCTCCGGAGGCTGGCGGCCGCGCTTCCCCTCGGTGACCCGGCGGGAAGGGGCTCGCCGGCAGCTTGCGGCAGGCAGCCGGCCTCCAGGCCGAGCCCCGGGCGTGAGGTGGGGCGGGCGGGCTGCCCAGGCCGCCGGGGGGGCGTGGGGCTGTGAGCTGGGCTGAGAGGTTGAGGGAGAACGGTGTAGACGAGACGTGGCTCTAGGAGTGTTTCCCCAGCCGCTCCTCAGACTACTCTTTGTCCGCCTTGGACTTAACCTAGGAGCTGCTCTCCGTGAGCCTGCGAGGAAGTTTTTCGCGGGCAGGCCTCGTGTCTGGTTTTTGGTTTTTGTTTATTTCTTTTTTTGTAAAATCCTCCCATGCCCTTTGGGGGCTACATAAGTGCGTGTGTGTTTGTTCATGAGTTCAGCACGTAGAGCTTATTCTTAAGAGCCCAGAGAGAGGCACAGAGGTACTGGGGAAAATCTTAGAATAGCCACTGGCAGGAATGGTTATGACTCTAGTTATTAGGTGTGAGTCAAGTAGAGTTGTATTTATAACGTTGTCCTGTCAGCTCTCCTCTTTCTAGTCCACATTTTTCGTTTGCATATTCGCTTTGTTAGCCTGTTCTGTTTTCAGACATAAGTAGATTTTATGTAGCTGGAACACCGTGAAGAAGGATCTTTGAAGTCTTTGTCAGTTTAGCTAGGGACAAGTGATTCTCTTGATGCTTCAAAACATACCGGTAGGTGAGCGATCTTTGGGGATGGGTGTGTGCATGAGATTTAGGATCCTCCCTTTCCATTTGAGAGGGTGGAGAGGTACTACTTGAGCCATTTGGCAGAAAGGGTGGTGTTTCCTACCCCAGAAACACAGTTTAGGGATTCCCTTTGCTACCATATGTTACTGTGTTTGCAGGACCTTATTATTTAGATTCTGCTGCTGTCATTGAAATAGTGCCAGCTCTGACTGAGGACAGTTTGTTTGTCCAAGTGAATTCAGGTGCCATGCGTACTGAATTAGGGACAGCTTAATGTCTGCTCTTATTTTGAAAGAGTTTGGTGGTTTGCCAAAAATATACTTAATTTTGAAAACAGAGTTTATAGGCTGCTATGAAAATACTGAAGTTTAGTGGTGATTGATGTGGTCCTTGAGACCTGGCTATTGATTAGATGCTATGGACAGTAGTTGGTGTTTGCTTGTCGGCTTTGTGAGTAAATGTTAGCCTTCAGGAAGGGGAAAAACTGCCATATGGCTTTTGATGCCTGGTCTGTAGGTCACAGAAGTCTTCTAACTGCTTGTTTCTGGTTTTTCTCTGAGAATTAAAAAAAAAATGGAGGAGGAGAGTGACTGCAGATCATTGTGGCAAAAAGTATTCTGAGAATGGAATGGGTTGGTGTCTGATAAGACTATGTTTTTTTGAGAAGCTACCATGTCACATTCCTGTGCTTTTCAATCTTTTGACTAGTGGTCAAAAGTAGTTTTTGACTAGTGGTCAAAAGTAGTGGAATCGCTGGTTATGGTTCCAGTGTTTTGAACATAGTATGATATTCTAGCAGATGCCACTTGTCTAGTAAAGTCTAGGGATATTTTTTGTTTGTTTATTTTCTTTGGAAGTAATTATGATCCCATCCCCCTACCTTAAAAGTGTACTCCTTGCAATATTACTGAATCATCACTGTGCTCTGGTTGCAGTGAAATGATGCCAGACTAAAATAGCATAGAATCTCAGCAAACTGAGCTGCTGGTGTAGGTGTATGTGCTGGCACTTCTTATATTCCTTCTTTCTCAAGTACTCTTCCAGTGACTAAGTGTTTTCAGGCTGTGCACCTCCTTTTCATGAATTTCCATTCAGCGTTAGTAAGTGGGGATCAGATTTGAAGCACATTATGTTGCAGGGAATTAAATACTTGGCAAGTACATTATTTTTTTATGAACTGGGAGATAGGACTTTTTTGATAGTGCCGTTTTGTCACTCTGTGTGAAACCCTGACAGAATTTTTAGGGAGTATCTCTTCTAGAAGTGTCTTTATTTCTTAAAAAGCTTCTGGCTTTGAATGCAAATTTGTTACAAACATGCCTGAAGAATTTCTCTGAGAGAATTTGCAAGCTAGAGGAAGAGCTTCTTGCAGGCGGTTGAAAGGCTCTCGACTGTGTCACTCTCCAGAGTCATTGAGTGGCTCTCTTGGTAGTTTTCACAGCACAAGGCGTTGGATGGCTAGGCTGGTTTAACAATCCCTGCTCCACAGCTCCCATTTCCCACCAGCATCCACCAGTTTAGGTACAGGTGCAGATATTCAGACAGCTGTTTTCTCCTAACTGGGGAGGCAGTGCAGTGATGAAGTGGGAAGCTGGGACTGCTGTTGGCAGCTTTGCCATCACGCGCTTTGCAGATCTACAATTAGTGTCTCTAAGGAGTCTGGTTGATGTTGGTTTAAGTACCACCATGACATGAGGTGCACAGTCAGGTTTATGTTAAAGATACCTATAAGTCTTTTTTCTTTTTTTAACTTCACTGGTTTCCCTAGTGGTAATTAGTGAGAAGGTACCCTGGCTTGACATCTGGGTTTGAATTAAAGTAATATTTGATGTCTCATTTATGTAAGTGTTAATTTTTAATCAATGTTCACTTGAAAGACTGTGTTGTGAATAGTTTGTGTATATAAATATAGAGCCCAAAAGGAGCATTTCCACACAGCAGGTAGTTAAAAACAGCTGTAACTTAAGCAGCTGTTCCCTGGCCAAACTGAACAGCATTTAAGTTACATTTACCTCAGGCCTACAGATAAGGTAAAAGGGGTGATTTTATTCCCCATTGTTCAACTGATGAATCTGGAGATAGTGCAGCTAGTGAGCTGGCTGAATCACTCTGTACTCTGGTAGAATGCTACTTAACTGTTTTTTAAAAAATAGTTTTCAGAATTAGCTTAGTTGATTCGCAGTGCCATCTCCTGTGAACACTGAATGGCTATACTGTGCTACATATAACCTTGCCCAAAGTTTGAATTTTTTTTTTCCCCTTTAAAAAAGACAGAATCTTCTGCTATAGCTTTTTTCTGATTTATCCCCTGTCAAGATACTGCAGGAGTGCTAGTGCTAGCCAAAGGAGAGGAGGGGAATGTGGAGGTTGACTGAAACAAATCCTTTCAGTCATGGGCTGCACTTGCATCATGTTGGAGCTGTTGTGAAATGGCAGCTTAAGAATATGGGGTGTTTATAAACACAAGTGAAGTGGATTTAATTGATTTTTGTTGTCCATAAAGAGAACGTTGGCAGATCCAATGTCAGCACAACACGAGTAATTTATGTACAGGCTGAGAGTTTTTTATTAAAAAAGCCCACCTGTTTGTGGGTTGGTATGTCAGTACACAGCCATCTTAAACTTCTTCCCTTTGAAGTTTTATATGTTTATTCACTTTTACATAGGCATACTGAGATGCTTTAGTGAGGCTATCTTTGTAGAATCAGGACCTTATTTGTTGGAAATAATGCTGTAAAATCTTATAGCCAGAATTTAAAGACCACAGCCCATAATTCTGCATGGTTTGCTTTAATCTTGGTGTTACTGTAGATGATCTTTTGTTGTCTTCCTATAACAGGGAAGTTTTGTGTTCTTAATGAAAGTAAAGTTAGAGCTCAATTTTTGGTAAAGTAGAACAGTTCTTTTGCTTATTTGTAGGTCACATAGTTCTCAGGAGATATGCCAGTAGTCTCGTTCCTTTTTAAAGGGGGAAATAAAGCATGAATAGTAAGGTGCTGTCATGAAATTAAAGATTAAGACCTCATCACTTTTATAAGTTACAGCACAGCTACTAAATAAAAACAAAATGTCAAAAATATATGAGGGAAGTGCAGCCTGTGGTGTAGCAGCTTGATTTCTCTCAGCATTGTTAGTTTCCATGGTTTGTTATCCTCTGTTTTACAAGGTTAGCATTTGATTTCTGCCAGATTTCCATCAGCTAGGAAGAATGTAATGTGCTTTTCTCAACATATCAAAATGTAAGTTTTGTAGTTTGAACCTTACCAGCCCTTTGCATGTTGCTTGTCTCGCATGTGTTCAAAAAAGGTTAAATGCTGCTTAATGTTATGCTCTGATAAGCTTTTACTTTCACTTTTCAAAATAGAGAAGTAGCTGCAGGTTTGGTCCTGCCTTACTGCTTCAGGCTAGCTGACTGAAAATTACTCAGCACTGCAGTGGAGAATACCAGAAATTTTCCTACCAGTTGCTTGTTGGCTTCCTGTGCAGAGCTGCCTTTCATCTGTGGGTTTATGCAAATGCTGTTACTGTCTTCAACAGCTTCCAGTTCCCTGCTCATCAGGCTTCCAGCTAGCCATTAGCTGTGTAATTTATGAAAACTTGCTCATGCTTCAGTTGAGTTTGTCAGGAGTAGATGGACTCCTGTTTCACTAGCCATAATGTTTTAAACCAATTATTTTGTCATCCTGGAGAAATTAATCCTTACAGTTCCCAGCTTATATCTATTTAATATTTGTCTTTAGTATTTGTTTTTAACATTTTAACTTCATTTAGTATGTGTCCTTTTTCTTGTGGCATGTGCAAGAAGTGCTGCTGTCATCATTCTGCTCAAGGACAAACACTTTTAGAGCTTTCATCTTCTTTCTCTTCTGTATTTGTGCAAAGAAGAAATGTTGCTCTATATTGCTTGTATCTTTTCTGTAGGGTTGTCTGACCAAAGCAGAATTTAGTTAGAACTAGTGGTTTTCAACTTATTATTCGTGGACCCTAGGGAGGGAGTGGTGGGGGCTATTGAACCAACTGCATGGGTTTGTAAAAAGTAACTGCTAGAAGTGGTTTGCTTCAGTGCTGTCCATTGGAGCATGCTGTAAGGTTGCTGTAAACCACCTTAGCATTCAGCAAAAGAAAATGCTGAAAATATTTATCAATCATGATGCCTTATTTGATTGCCACCCTAATTTGAGTCATGTGACCTTGTGTGGCCGCTCAGTTTCTGAGGTTTGATGTGCATGCTTCTGCATCATTGTTATCCTGGCAGTGTGGAATATTCTTTGTCTCTGAATTTCAGGAAGAAGTGTCCTGAAGTGCTGCTAACCATGTCTGGGAAACAAAGGGAAGGGCAAGGGTTAAAATAAAGAATAAAAAGGCATTTGAAAAATCATGATTTGTGTAAAACTGTATATGATTTATTCTACTTGTTGAGATAATAGTTCTTCATCTTTCTGTTTTCTTCAGTTGAAATATGTGTCTCTGACAGCAGCATATACAGGTCTGTTGGCCTATGTGGTTTCTGGGTTTTTTTGGTGGTTTTGTAGTTTTGGGTGGGGTTTTTTTGGTGTTTTGTTTGTTTTTCTGTTTTGTTTGATTGTTTGTTTTTGTGTGTTGGTTTTTTTTGTTGTTGTTTTTTTAACCTATGTTGCTGTAAAGCAGAGGGAGAAAAGAGAGAAAATTCTTTCTCAACAGATTTAATTCTTTTGAATTTTCAAGATCAAGTTTATCTGGAGATAGGTGTCCTTTCATAGGTTTTGCTTTGCTTGTTTTTTTTTCTTTTTCATCATCTGCTTCTATTTAAGGAAAAACCCTGGAAGTTTTCATTTCTTTATTATTAAGTGAAAAGGGGACACAGGGGTGTTAGCAGTTCAGATTGCTTAGCGTTCACATTGCCAAAAAATGTTTTGACCCACTTCAGAAAGTAATTATTACATAATGCTTCAGTTAGGTATGGGTCAAAGTCCTTCTGTTGTCTCCTTTGGGAATTAAAACCTTTTGTAGGCAGTCAGCATATTTGCAAACCATTTTTGTTGTTTAAAGCCACTAAATTCAAAGCTAGAAAGCTTTATGATGTCCAGGCACACTCAAGTATATATGGAGATGAAAACTGAAGATCCTGTTTGGAATTTCCTAACTGTGTTGAGTTACATGCATTTCACTTTTTCTATTGTAAATATTGGAAGGGGTTTTTTTACTGTTTGTAGTATTTGCCATCTGGGAAACAAAGAACAGAATTCAGCCGTAGAGTAATGATGCTAACTGAAATACTAGAGTAAGTATTTCCCATCCAGTATGAAGTGCTGTTAACTCTTGTAAAGATAGAAGGATTCTGTAATGTTCTATTTCACAGCTCTAGGAGTGTATCTGTTTGCCAGAGTTTTACGTATTTATTCTTAAGAGAGGGTCTGAAAATGTGCTGGTGTCTGTTGCCTTTGTTGTGATGACTAGCTGAAGGATTGGCATAGAGTGGTGGTGGTGGTGGTATCAAAGTTGGAGGAAACCTTTTTTCCCCTTCAGAAGGCTCCATGTCCTGGTGTCTAGTACTTGCCATGTAGGAAAAGCTACAGTTCCTGTCTGCTGACTTGGATTTAGGGCAGGAACTTCACACTTGAACAAGAACTTCAGGAAATACAACAGGAGGAACTGCTTGCCCCATAGAAATCTGTATAGACATTCCAGAGGAGTAGATGTTCAGTTTTGTTCAGTATTCAGTTGTGCTTTCCCGAAGGCAGAATCAGAAACTTCAGCCAGAAGGTGATATTCTGTAATGGGAGGTTATTATTAGTAATTGTATGTTGTTATCTCTGCTAATACTACAACATACTCTCACAGTAGTTTTCAGAAGCAAATTAAAAAAAAAACAAAACAAAACACCAACCTGAATTTAAAAGAATGCAATTGAGAGGGTTTTTTTTATATATTTTTTTTTTAATTGCTATGGAATCTAGAGTTTGAAATATACTGACTGAATCATAGAATGGTTTGTGTTGGAAAGGACCTTTAAAGATGGTCTAGTCCTGGAACACTTCCAGGGAAGGGGCCTCTACAGCTTCTCTGTGCAACTCGTTTTGGTGTCTCACCACCCTTTCACAGATTCAAAGATTCACAGATATTAGGGGCTGGAAGGGACCTAGAAGATCATCTAGTCCAACCCCCCTGCCTGAGCAGGATCACCT
>JANHGL010018105.1:0-43793 GCA_024611195.1 Ceyx melanurus
CTGATCAGGCAGGGGGGTTGGACTAGATGATCTTCTAGGTCCCTTCCAACCCCTAATATCTATGAATCTATGAATCTATGATAGGAGCCAGATTGCAGGCTGAGAACCTTAAACCACCTGCATTTTTTTGTGCTGTGGTGACAAAGGGACATTATTTCCTTGGGCCACAACTCAACCAAAACCAGAGTGTGTTCCCACAGACAGGTTTTCTTGACCAAATTTCTGTGAGAGGAAAGAAGGAAAAAAACCCAACAAACCAAGAACAAAACAGCGAATAGTTTTGCTAGCAGACACTCAGCCCTTGAAATGAAGCTGCTGAGCCTTTACCAGGAGACTTTTTGTTTTTAAACGAAGCTGGCAGATATGGGTAAATCCTTTTAGGAACATTAGCTCAATGTTATGAAGACATCATATTTATTGATCGGTATGCACCAGTGAGGGATGCAAGTCGATAAATTTTGCCAATCGAGTCAAACATGATGACAAGCACCATGTTCAGCTAGCAGACTAGAAATGAAGATAAGAGGGAAATTGGAACAGCACGGTACCTTCAGACAGAAAGCAGGATGGCTGCTACATAATTTAAACCCAAAGGGAGGTGTACTACCATAGACATAAAGCTTTCAGCAGCTTAAAAGGCCAGGAGAAATAGGCCAAGAGTGTCTCCACTTCAGCTTTCTACCTGGCCAAACTCAGCCCGGACAGGAATTGGCAAGGGTCACCCCCATGTATCTACAGCTGGCTGCACGGGAGCTGGAGGAAGAAATGGAAACACTTGAGTATGTGGGAATCAAGGATGGTTTTCCCTCTCTATAGGAGCCTGAGATGGTAAAAGCTTTCCCTGGCCCAAGCCCAAGGTAAAACAGTATTGAATTAATAATTGCCACCAAATTGGGTTGGATCGCGTTCAAAAGTTCTGTGTCGTTTGTATAAAATAATTTTAATTGCTATTGTATTTAAATAACTCAAAATTCAAATGATGTTTCAAAAGTAGTAATTGTTTGGAGCTGGAAGGAAAATGTTTTCTTAGGAAGTGTCAAATCTGGAAAATCCTTGTACACCTTTATTTCCCTGCACCACATTTTATTTTTTGTATGCATGAAAATGCCTTTCTCCTGGAAACCCAAAATCCTTGGAAAATCTCAAAATTATTTTTCAGGACAACTTTTTTAGCTGATAATATGAGCCCAAGTCTGTAAAGCTGCAGTTGGTGAGAGTTGCCTGTTCCCATAAACCAGGTGATTATGATCTGGGCACCAAGATTAAGTTACAAACACCTGGTGTTTGTCTCCTGGTCCCTGTGTTTCTATGCATTTGTTAATGTTTATTGTTTTTCCAACTAATATTAAGACTCACAGGTACAACACTAAGTTTTCCTAACATAAGGAAAACAGTTGCATTTCCCCGCTTGATAGCCCTCCAAGGTCCTACCTCAGTCCCTGCTGGTCCATCAGGGCAGAGCTCCAGGCTCAAATTCTGTCTTGCTCTCATATGGGGCATGATAACCAGGTTAGCAAACCCACCAAAATGACAGGGAAAAATATGGTCATGAAAGATTTTCTCTCCCTCTGAGACAATGCCACTGCACAGCTTTTATCAAGTTTAAAGTAAGTGTTTAACTAGTGAAATAGCCCTTTTGTTCACACACAGAACTGCTGCTGTTTTCTGAGGTTTACCTGGTCTCCGGCAGGCTGTGAGTAGCTCATGTTGATTATAACATTTTCTGCAACTCATCCCCTCTAAAGTTTAATGGTCCTTCAATAACCCCAATGTCCTTCCTGGGCATTGTGTCAGGTTTCATTTTGTTTGGTTTTTATTTAAAAAGAAGAGTTGGTAGCATGTGCATAATATTAGCCATGTCCTCTGATCATTTCTCCTATTGACCTCTGGAGTGATAAGGGAAAAGGAGCGGGCATGAAAATCAAAGTGGTTTTCCACAGTAGCCACACGGTCAGTAAACACAGTGGAACCCATTGCTCTTACTCCTGACCAGTGGGCAACCCCTGCATTTAACTGGGAACAGCAGTCCTTGGTGTGACAGCAGAGAGAGAAGGAAAACTGTATTTGCTTACAATGGCCGGGGAGGATTAGGAATGAGTCGGATCACCGTGACTAAAGGGCTCCTGGCATCATGAGCTCCCAGGCCTTAGGAGAAAGGAATTCCCTACTCTGTGAAAACATTTGCCCAGATTAAAAGCCTGGAGCAGGCATAGCCTTGGGTCTGTTGTAGAAGACTATATGCCATGAAGCTTCGGTTGGTGCGATGCTTCCCAAAGCTGCTGTTGGTCCCAGACCAGCTCACCACACCCACATCCTTTGGAGAGCTGGGGCAGTTGGGGGAGCCTTGATAAGCACTGCAAATTTTTGCTTTCCCTGGCTTCAGAGTGAAATAACAGCCAATCTGCAGATAGTTAAACTAAAATAAAATGAGGCTAAAAATGGCAGCTGCATGCAGTGATGTTAGCAGTTTGGGGACAGTCAGCTGGAGAGACCTTGGGTGTATCATAAGCAGATGAAGTTTAAAGGATCTTTCCCAAGCTGTGATATCCATCTCTAAGGAGAGGGTTGGTAGGCATTTGTAACCTCCCCAGGCTCTCCTCGAGAGAGTCTATGGGGGCAAATGCCAGGATTGCCAGGAGCCACAACTCTTAATTTCAGCTCTCATGCAACACCCACCTCTGGGAGGATCTCCCCTGCAATAAATCAGCACCAGCAAGCTGAGATCTGCCACTCAGAGGTGTTTTTTTGCTGAGAGCACAGCCCCTGTGCTGGCCTTTTCCCAGTCCTTTACTACTTGAGTAAAAGGCACAGGTTGTAAAAAGAGGCAGCTTCATCTCTTTCCAGTCTGATCTCAGCAGCACCCCTGTATGCCCAGCGGGTACCTCAGGCACACTGTGCAGGATCAGGACATATCATTCCATACAGCTTTGTCCATCACCAGCTCCCACGCAGCACTTGCCATGGCACCTTGCTTTCCAGCCCTGGCTCTCAGCCAGGCCCTGCAGCCAGCCTGTCCTGCAGGGACATGGCTGGGCTCCTCGGGAAGCTGGCCAGGAGCTTCATGTCACCCCTGGCTGCCTACCCAACTACCAGAGGCAAATTGCTTCATCTGAACAACTTAATGTCAGCTAACGATGGCATGGTCCACTTGCACTGCCTGGTCAGGGTGCTCCTTCCAAAGGCCTTGAAAAAATACAGGGCCTTTTGAGCTGCGATGGAAACTTTTAAATGCCTGCCTGGAATAGCTCCTAGTCTTGAAACAAGTTTTAAGAAATTAAAATAAAACCCAATGCAAACCCTTAATAAGGATCAAGCAGAAAAGTTTTCAGTTTCTTATCCCTCCCAACACCATTAAGGAAAAGCAATTTTCTAAAGAAAAAATATGAGAAAGGTAGGGGGAAAAGAGGCAGAAAAAGGCCACCAACTCCAGGCTGCCTGACAGTTTTGCACTGTATATGGATTTTGAGGTGTGTTGGGTGTCAGCCAGGGGATTGTAACATATCGAAACATTGGGAACAGTCTCTTTCTATTCTGTGCTGAGAGCAGGGATTGACACAACATTATTTTAAAGTTACTCATGGAAAAGGGTGAGGGCTGGCATAGAAATTTTCCCTTTTCTAATGATGCCAGGGAATTGCCTCGCCCCTGAGCATGAGACCATCTGGAAAATGTCATCCAGTGTGTTACTCCCCGTGCCAGAGGGATATTTATAGATAAAATAAATCATGTTGTCATGAGTGCAACAAATAAGGAAAAGCTCCAGGGGAGTCGGGTGCCTCTGTCACTGTCTCTGTGCCGATGAGGGAAGGCCAGGGCCCGGTGGCCTCCCAGGCCAGAAGCTGGTTGTCCCCACCACACCACAGGGGACTGGTGCAAGGACAGCCACAGCACAGGGGTCTTGTTTGGTCTTCACTCTAAAATGCTGCTTTAATACAGCAAACTGAGGAACTGAATGAAGTTTTGAAGTTTTGAAGAGCAGATGGAAGTACTCAACAGAGTCCTTCAGCAGATGTGTCATTCTGTGACCAGGCTCCATCTCAGCACAAATTTGCTGCATTTCACCTCCTTTGCTTAAGCTGGGTTGGCCATTGGTGAAGCCACAAAACCACATAGGGCTCAAAACTGTGTCTATTTTGGACACAATATAATGTCATTTCAAAGGAGTTTCTCAGAAGTGAAACCCATCCCCCCCACAGCTGAGCAGTTTGGAGCATTACCAACCATTTGAATGTAACCCACTTAACAAAATACTGCCTTTGCCTTCAGGAAAGTGCTACCCTTTGAGTTCAGGCCAGCTCTCCTTAAAAGCTTCCTAAATTTATTCATGGAAACTTAAATATTCACTTTAGATAGGCAGGTATTTGCACAAATGGTTTCAAGTTCTCCATTTGTAACACTAATCAATATCAATCTCTTTGCAGTGTTCCCTGGAGCAGCTCAATGACGTGATGTTATGGTCATGGCAGGGAAAGGAACAGCATGTGATGTACCTACCACAGCTCAGGTCTGTCTTCCCAAATGCCTCTGGCTGGGGATCACCAAGTGTATGATTAGTCCTGTATTTCCTTCCCGTTGAAGGTTTCTCTTATCATTTCCAGGAACACAGGAAATTGTGACTTCTCATTCTGGCCCATTAGCTCTGTGCTGGAGGGAGGGCAGTGCTGGGTTTTGGGGGTGGTGGAGCTGAGCAGGCACCACAGCCCATGTGTGGGTGATGGCAGGGCCGTCACTGCCAGGATGTCCTGGTGAGTAGCACCCACCACAGAAAAAACATCAGAAAAAAAAAATGTTGCTCTTAGAGGTTGCAAGGAGGTTTTAGGTCAAAGCCCTTCATGACCTGGGACCTAGGGACAACAAAGGGAGAAAACAGAGTAATTTGGCAAAGGAACCAAGGGGTACTGTAGCTAAAAAGCCAGAACAAAACGAAGCCTGTTCGTGTTTCCACAAAAACAGACATATTATTTCCAAGACGTGCAAACCAAGAATGCCTGGTTTTACATTAAAATATTTAATAACATTCTGAGTGTTTGATGACAAAAAGATGGACCTTGGGATGTGGTATTTCACAGAGCAATGGTGATGAACCCTGTGCTCAGCCACTCTGACCTTGCTGTGGACCCTTTCCCTGCAGGCACCTAACCTCAGGCACAGCTTTCTCACCCTGCACTGCTTTGGCTGTGCCACTACCTTTGGTTTGGAAGTCCTCTTCTGATAGAGGTGTCACCTACCACGCGGACACAGCTCTGCACTCCATGGCTGGAGAGGGCAAGCAGATTCTGCCAAAAATCAGAGTGGCACTGATGAAATTCCATCACGGGATACCCCTTTGCTCGTGGGACAAGCCACGGTGGCCTTGTGACTGGGGCTGGAGGAGCAGAGCTGGTTATACTCTTACCTAGAGACCATCACTCTTGGAAGATGAAGAAGCATAAAATCACCCTCCACCCTGCTAGTGGACAAATAGAGAAAAAGGAAGAAACCCAATCAGGCAGCTGCTGTTTCAGTGGCCAGTCACCTCATCTCACCTCTCTTTCCTTCCTGGCACCCCAAAGGGTGGCCAGGCTCCTTGGTGCAGCTCTCCTGGTTGTGGACGTTGCAGAAGGGGGAGAAGCTCTGCCTGAAGAGCAGGAAGATCTGTGGGGAACCAAGATGTTAATCTCATTGCTGCAGGTTCTGTAGAAGAGGTAACTCCTAGTTACATTAAGTTATTTCCTCAACAACAAATCTATTTTTTAAAACTCATTTTTAGTGAAAACTTAGATTATGCATAATGTGAATACTCCCATGCAAACAGGAACCTCCTTAAAGATACTATGCTGGATAGGGCTGGGGTTTTTTATGTAACTTCATTATATTCCTCTAGTATGAATTGTTTAAGCATTTTTTTTTTTTGCAAAAATGATGCCTTGAAAAAAAATGTAGGAAGTGATATTATCTTGATTGTCAGCTAATATACTATCTTGTTAGCTTTTTATTACTCTCCAAATACCCTGCTAAATTTTCTTGTAGTTAAAATAGAACACAGATAAAAGCCTTAGAAGCCAGCCATGGGCAATGCATGGAAAAGCCGCTGGAGCTGAAGCAGCCCTTCCAGGTCAGGGTGCTGCAAGCTTTTCATCATCACAGTGCTCCTAGCTCACCTGGGCAGACTGTGGACACTGCTCAGTCTGAGCTGAAAAGAGAAACTGCAAATGCTGCTGCCTGGTGCCAGCGGGGGCTGGCTTTAATGTTCTGGGGTGTGTGCACATGCAGATCAGCACAGGGACTGGGCACGGTACTGCAGCTTCTGCCAAAGTCACCTCTGAGTCTGACCTGTTCAAGCACCTGGCCTCACATCAACCCCAGGGCTAGAGGGAGAGATGGGATTTTATTTATCTGCTGACTTCAGCAGCTCCGCCAGGGAAAACCAGACCTGCCCTCCCCCAGTCTGCCTATGGGGCTGCCTGCCTAGGCACCCCTTGCTACTCAGCATCTTGCCCTTCCTCCTCCTCCTGGCTCTTCTGCTTCTGATTTGCCTGCAGCAGCCCCCTTGCTGCAGACATGGGACAGAAGCTGACCTCTCTTCTGGGTGCTGAGTGCATAGCTGAGGCATCCTTGTTATTTTATTTCTCCCTCACCCATATAATCTCTGGGGCTCCTTTTTGATTAAGTAGAAGATTTTTTTTTGAGCAGGGTGGGGGTTTCCAGTCTGACCCAACCAGGCAGGAATTGAGCGTGGGAGGCAGGCTGGATGTCTTTTAGTTATAGCTCCATGATTCCGTGTGGCAATACTGAGCTTTCCTCCCACCACATACTGGGGTTACGGCCTCCCCTTTACCCCACGCATCCCCAGTGAGGGGAATTGCCCTCTCCTGCACCAGGGGAGGAGAGAGACTGCAAGTTGGTGGGGAACTGGGCAGTAACTTACCATGCACACACTGTGAGAGAGGCCAGGGGAAAGAAAACAAACCACCACCCCAGCCCCCAAATCCAGAAGAAGCTTTTTCCAACACAAAATACAGATTTGGTGCCAACAAAACATTTTGTGGTTTCCAGACTGTTCATGCCAAAAAAAACAAATGGAGAAATAAAGAGTCAAAAGATAATTTCTTCCTGGCGTTTTTGATCAGTCTTTTTGGTTTTCATTTAAGTGCATTTAAGATATTCTTCAACTGAAAGGTCTCCAACTTGAAAGCAAACACTGCTTCTCAGGCTGAACAACATGTTTAGTTTAATCCAAAACATTCCTTTTTTTTTTTTTTCCACCTGATATTTTTTAACTGCTTTGAGAACAAAACTTTCCATCTCCATTTTTTTCTAACTAAAAAAGTGAATTATGCACATAGCTCCGCATACACTTCTGTGCATGGTGAACCTACTGCTCTCCTATAGTTATGCTTATTTATTAGCATTAACGTTAGTCTTCTGGTGCTTCCCAGAATTGATACACCCTTTTGCTTGGAGTTCTGTAAGGTTTCAGAAAACTCCTTCCTTCCCTTCTCTTGGTTTTCTGGTATTAAGTCTGACATATAAAAGGCTGCAGCTGGAGTTAACCTACCTGTGTATATGTCCTCTTACCACAGAGGGGGTTCCCCTATAGCCCAGGGCCCCAGTCGGTGACACTCATCTGCTGCTGGGGGGGGTGATCCCAGCTGCAACTTTTTCTCTCTCCCAGATGAAGACAGGTTGGTGCGTCCAGGGGATGGGTCAGAGCAGACACAGTTTTTTAACTCCATGAGGCACCTGGGATTGTTCAGCCTGGAGAAGGCTCCAGGGAGACCTTAGAGCACCTTCTAGTACCTGAAGGGAGCTGATCAAAAGCCTGGAAAGGGCCTGTTTCCAAAGGCCTGAAGTGAAAGGACAAGGTGCAATGGAGTTAAATGAGAAAGGAGGGGATTTAGATGAGAACTAAGGAAGAAGTTCTTTCCCAGCAGAGTGGTGGACACTGGAACAGGTTGCCCAGGGAGGTGGTTGAGGTCCCATCCCTGGAGCCATTCCAGGTGGGGCTTGAGAAGGCTCTGAGCAACCTGCTCTAGTTGCAGGTGTCCCTGCTCTCAGCAAGGGGTTGGACTAGATGAGCTCAGGAGGTCCCTCTACAACCCAGACATTGCTAGGATTCTATGACTAACCTTTTTCTTTGAGGGGAACAAAATGTGCTTCAATCTAGTGCTCTGCAGGAGCTGGAACTGAAGAAAACCACATTGCTACCTAAGCCTGCTTGCTCTGCCTGGCCCAGTTGAGCAGCTCTGCTCTTCTGCTGCTCACATCTGCCTGGCTGCAGAAGGGCACTGAACTGGGGGAGACGGCACGGATCCAGCCCGCTGGGGAGATGAAAGTATTGAACTCTATTTCCATGGATACTTAGAAAACTTAGGGGAAAAAAGAAGAAGAAAAAAAAAAAGAGTAAAAAACTCCTGAAAAAAAGCAGAGAGGATGATGATGATGTTTGAGGTGAGGCCAATAGTTTCTGTGACTAGTTGCTATTGATTTGCTGTGTCAGCTCTCCTCTATTGGCCACATGTGATCAGGACAGCAGTTGTAGCTCAGTCATGCAGTTATACATCAGCTATACACTTACACAGCACCTTAACATTTCTGCCCACTCTGTATTTTCTCACTCCTTCATGGGCTCATGCACCTCAGCTCCCTGCCCCATCACATCATTCAGCCATCTTGTTTCAAGTAAGCCCATTGTATTTGCCTTTGAAGCCTGCAGCCTGGGTTTGTAACAGCTTCCAGTAACCACTCCTGTTTTCCAAGACAAGGGGAACAAGACCCCAAGGCTGAGAGGTTTCTCCCCTGCAGCCAAGAAAGCTTTCACCCTTAATGACATGGCTCTGTTCCTGTAAAATGCAGGGCCTGTAAAGCAAAGCTCAGAGGGCCTCAGACAGAAGCCAGTGCCAGTGTACACACGGTAAAAGTGATTACCAGCAGGGTAGCAGAAACACAGGCAGGAGGAAGCCAGGAGCAGGAGGGAGTGGCTGACTTTGGGCAACAGGGTGCAGCAAGCACCAAGGGGCATCTGCTGCACACAAACCCACACTTAGTCTCACCATGGCCAAAAACAGGTCAATGCCAGACACCTCATAATATTAAATCCTTATAGAAATGTTTGCTGATCCAAGTGGTGCAAGTTAATGGATGTGCAGGAGGAAACTGAGCATTTGGGAAGCAGGGCTTGGGGCAGCAGTGCCCAAGCTCCCTCTCCAGCCAGAGGAGACCCAGACCCCACCGACCGAATGCAAATACCCCAGGGCTCACCAGCTGCCTGCTCCTGTGGGCCCAGCACTTGGGCCTCTGCCAGATGCCAATGGAGCTCAGCCACCAACCTTAAGTGTTGATCTCAAACCAAATCCCGACAGCAATGCACACAATGTCCATACTGGACATCAGCCTGAATGATGCCCACAGTCACAATGTCCAAGAGCCTCAGCTCCCCACTGGTCCCCAGTAAGTGGAGGAGCTGGAACTGGCCATCTGCCAGTGCTGGGTCCTGCACTTGGGTCACAACAACCCCCAGCAGCTACAGGCTGGGGGAGGAGTAGCAGGAAAGTGCCTGGTGGAGAATGACCTGGGGGTGCTGGGGGACACCCAGCTGAACATGAGCCAGTGTGTGCCCAGGTGGCCAATAAGGCCAAGGGCATACTGGCCTGAATCAGAAATGGTGTGACCAGCAGGAGCAGGTGAGGCTGCACCTTGAGTGCTGCATCGTTTGGGTCACCACAGCACAAGAAAGACATTAAGGGGCTGGAGCAGGTCCAGAGAATGGCAGTGAAGCTGGTGCGGGGTCTGGAAAGGTTTGTGGAGAG
This sequence comes from Ceyx melanurus, assembly GCA_024611195.1. Classification (NCBI taxonomy): domain Eukaryota; kingdom Metazoa; phylum Chordata; class Aves; order Coraciiformes; family Alcedinidae; genus Ceyx; species Ceyx melanurus. The sequence continues at coordinate 9,789 of JANHGL010018105.1, forward strand.
AGGCTGAGGGAACTGGGGTTCTTTAGTCTGGAGGAGACTGAGAGGAGACCTCAATGCTCTCTACCTAACAGGAGGGTATAGCCAGGCTGGTGGTCTCCCACTTTATTAAAATTAGAGAGGAAATGGCCTCAAGTTGCATCAGGGGAGGTTTAGGTTGGATATTAGGAAGAAATTCTTTACTGAGTGGTGAGGCAGTGGAACAGACTGCCCAGTCACCATCCCTGGAGGGGTTTAAGAAATTAGCAGATGTAGCACTTGAGGCTGTGGTCTTGTGGATAGAGAGATGTTGGGATGAAGGTTGGACTTGATGATCCTAGAGGTCTTTCCAACAATGATTCTATGATTCTATCAGAGAGCAGAGGTTTTCATTAGGTGGTGCTGTCAGCAGGACTAGCACAATAGCATCAAAATAATGAGCGAAGGGCATAGGTGAAGGAGAAGCTGGTGTTCTGCACCAGGCCTTACCTACACCACCAGACAAGGCACCAGTCTCAGCTGGGATCTCACACCACGCCAGCCCCAAGGATGATACAAGGGTGGCACATCCCAGAGTTTTGAGAACAGGAACAAGGAAAGTCACTATGACTAACATACAGTCACATGCATTATGTCTCCTGCTCCCACTGTGGAAATATAGCTCTGGGGTTTGTGAAAACTCAGACAACTTTAATGAATAAACTGTGCACTCATCTTGGGAAAAAAGAAAAAAAAGATAAATTGAGCACAGAGCTGAAACTGCTATTAGTAAGTGATACTGAAGTCATTAAAGAATGGCAGGAATCAAACCCCTCTAAGTACAAATGGTACCTTAAAGGTTTGGCTTCATAATGTTAAAAACAAATTGCAAGCCAAATCACTTGAAGGGAAAGAAACACAGCAGAAAGAAAGGAGTGATAATGGTGCTGAGAACAGGAGGTCAGAGGTTACAAAAGCTAGCATCATCTGACTGGAAAATAGATTGCTGAGAGATGAGCACAGATAGCTCTAGACAGAAAAAAACCAACAAAACAAGGAGGACAGGGCAGGAGACAGTGCAAGGCAGCTTATAAAAAGCCTGGAGACGGCCTGTTTCCAAAGGCCTGGAGTGAAAGGACAAGGGCAATGGAGTTAAATGAGAAAGGAGGGGATTTAGATGAGAACTAAGGAAGAAGTTCTTTCCCAGCAGAGTGGTGGACACTGGAACAGGTTGCCCAGGGAGGTGGTTGAGGTCCCATCCCTGGAGCCATTCCAGGTGGGGCTTGAGAAGGCTCTGAGCAACCTGCTCTAGTTGCAGGTGTCCCTGCTCTCAGCAAGGGGTTGGACTAGATGAGCTCAGGAGGTCCCTCTACAACCCAGACATTGCTAGGATTCTGATTCTAAGATGAACAAACACAACAGAGAAAGTAAGATTTCTCAGGAGCAGAGGACATACTTAATAGTGTCCTGTCAGGAAGGATAAAGAGCTTGTAAAGTGAAGCAGATGAGCAGGGAAGTTTGTGGAAGTCAGTTTTTGCTCATGATGCTGAGTCTGGACCTTCTTATGGAGACAAGGGTCCTGTTTGGCAGGTTGATGCCCTACTACTCCTCCCATATGCACACCTTGTGGGTTTCTGTCCACTCACCCCCTTCAGCAACTTCTGTCAGAGACTACTTCAAGTCCAGTCTTGAGCCCCTGTCTTCTGTTTACCAGACCAGGAAGGGGAGCCCTCCCTGCCTTGATGCAGGCAGCTCGGCTGTGTGGTCTGGATGATCAGTAGTGAGGTGGATTGGGAACTGATTGAAAGAAAGAAGCCGAAGAGTTGTGGTCAATGGGATGGAGTCTAGTCAGAGGCCTGTAACTAGTGGGATCCCACAGGGGTCGGTGCTGGGACCAGTTGTTAAACATCTTCATCAATGACCTGCATGAGGGCATAGAGCCACTGTCAGCAAGTTTGCTGATGGCACCAAACTGGGAGGAGCACCTGACACTCCAGCAGGCTGTGCTGCCATCCAGAGAGACCTGGACAGGCTGAAGGGTTGGGCAAGAAGAAATTTAATTAATTTCAACAAGAGCAAGTGTAGAGTCCTTCATCTGGGGGCGAACAACCCCAGGTATCAGTATAGGTTGGGGACTGACCTGTTGGAGGACAGTGAAGGGGAAAAGGACCCGGGAGTCCTAGTTGATGGGAGGCTGCCCATGAGCCAGCAGTGTGCTCTTGTGGCCAAGAGGGCCAATGACATTCTGGGGTGTATTAAAAAGGGTGTGGTTAGTAGGTCAAGAAAATTTCTCCTGCCCCTCTACCCTGGTAATGCCACATCTGGAGTGTTGTGTCCAGTTCTGGGCCCCCCAGATTAAGAGGGACATAGAATTGCTTGAGACAGTCCAGCGGAGAGCCACAAAGATGATGGAGTGGAGCATCTCTCTTACGAGGAAAGATTGAGAGAGCTGGGGCTCTTTGGCTTGAAGAAAAGGAGACTGAGGGGGGACCTCATCAATGTTTATACATATATAAAGGGTGAATGCCAGGAGGATGGAGCCAGGCTCTGCTCAGTGATGCCTGATGACAGGACAAGGGGCAATGGGTGGAAGCTGAGGCATAGGAAGTTTCATGTACACATGAGGAGGATTTTTTTCACAGCAAGTGTGACAAAGCCTGGAACGGGCTGCCCAGGGGGGTTGTGGAGTCTCCTCTGGAGACATTCAAGAACTGCCTGGATCTGTTCCTGGGTGACTTGGTCTAGGTGATCCTGCTCTGGCAGGGAGGTTGGACTAGACTATCTTTCGAGGTCCCTTCCAACCCCTGACATTCTGTGATTCTGTGATCCAGCCATTACATCAAGAATAGCAAGAGAACATACCAGCAGTACACAGTACTTAATGAAAAATACTTAATGAAAACATGGACTTACTGTTCACCTCACCTGTAAGAGAAGTCTGTGGTGTCATCTTCAGATTGAAGATGTCCATACATCTGTGAGAGAGTTGTGAATGTTGCATGGCATTTAAGACAACCTTTTTCTCCTTATTTTGTACTGAAAATATTAGCTTTTTAAGTATTTGTCTTGGAGGGTGGTTCATTGCATTGCAATGGTGCACAAAATACACATACAATTATTTCTGTGCAAGTCATCTCACATACATTGTTACCTATGAGGAAAGACAGGAGGGGACTGAATTACATTCACTGCCTTAATTAAAGGCAGTTAATTATGCATCTTAAAGCAACTGCATCCACACACAGATGTAAAATATGCAGCCCAGTTATTGGAGGAATAGCTTCCTCTGCAAGTCGTTGGATGTTACGGGTGTAGCACAGCTCTGAAAACTGGACCACTTATTATTTGCAGTAAATTTATGGCTGTGTGCAAACTTCACTGAAAGTATAGTTTGAAAACTGAGAATTGTCATCTGTAATTGAAGAAAACCAAAGCAGGCCTTGGCCAGTGCATTTGCTGTTGAATTAGCAAAATCATCTCTATAGGGCAGGAAAGGAGAAAACAACACAAATATTTTATTGTAAAGCTCTACAGTTAGGCAAAATAAATGCTCATGTCATACTACTCTTAAAGGCTTTTTTTTTTTTTTTGATTAATAAATCTAAACACAACAGCCACGGGAGAAAGTTACCAGAACTGAGAGTTATGTATGAGGCAGCTAGAAAAGAAAAAACAAATACAGCTATACCATTCACTGTGTTTCAGCACAGTTTCTCAGTACAGTACCTTATTTTCCACCCCAGCCTTCATTTCTTTATTTCTAAATCACCATAGCAATTTAGTAAGAAAGCTAGTTTCACTAGTTGAAATTTATTTTACCAGGCCACTGTACAGACAGAATACAGATGGCAGCGTTTAGAAAACTGGAGACTGGTGTCTGCACATAGAAATTTAATTAAAAAAAGGAGTTTCTCTCATTTTTTTTTATTAGGTATCAGCAGTTTACAAATTTGAATTAAGAAATAAAATTATAGGACAGAATTTGCTTGAGCTCATTCTTTGTTGTGAGGTTTTTTTCTTTAAGATCATCAATGTTTTTATACAGCATATAATCAGCAAAAAATTCTAGACTGTCTAAAACACAGCCTCACTATTTCCCCATTTAATATTTCATAATTTATCAAAACCTAAGTTTGTTCTAAATAGTTTTAACGAGTATTTAACTACTTTATTAGGCCCTTTATACATTTAATTTTTCTTCAATTTGTACAGAATATGAATTTAAAAAAAGCACTTAAGGATAACTTTCAAAACTGGGAATAAACAGTTCCCATGGCAAATTGAAATCCACTATTCATATACCACGTCTCACCTTCATCATACCTCACGCCTAAGCCTACAATTTTCTAGCAGAAATACCATTTTAAAACACAAATTCCCCATCATTTAATGCACATCAATTTATAACAGCAAAAGCGTCTATTTCCTGATAAGCACAGGTTTAACTTAATTCTATATTTTGCTACAGTCCACTAAGTTCCACCTCAGCATATGCTTAATTTACACTTTTTTTTTCTCCACAGCTCATAAAACACTCAGAAGACAAGTTATGCCTGGCTACTAAGGATGCAACTGCCCTGAGGATTCTGTCAGGAAGCCTCATTTTTTCCATGCTCATCCTTCTTTCATTTTCTTGCCTCACAGCCATAACCAGTAATAAAACAGAGCTTCCAACATCCAACATCTAACATTAACATCACTGAGAAATACAAGACTGTAAAGCATGGGGGGAGGAGAGGGAGGAGCATATGCAATATAACAACTTGCTACAAGATTTCTGCTCTGTAAAAATGAAACAGCAGTAAGAGGCTGAGCCAGAAAGCTACGTGAGGAACCAAATACGCTGGAACAAGTTAAAATATCCACAGTCTTAAGGCAACCTTCATCTGAATCAGCAGTGTGATCACTTGTGTATCAGAAGAGTTCTTCTTTAGTGAGCTTAATCACATGGATACAAAAGATGTTAAGAACCATATCGATCCTAGAAAGAAACAACAAACAAACACCAGAGAGACATCAATCTGTCTTCCATTATTTACATTTGTAAAATAGTCCAATTCATCAATAAAATTGACCAGCACTTCCAAGGACTGGACCTTCATTATACTGTAATATTTCTACTGACCTGTATAGATGTCATGACCCCGTTAGCAAGCACTGAAAGTTTTCCTGCCACTGATTTAACTCCTTCTTTAAACTGAGTTATATCAGGAGCTGAAGGCAAGACATTTGTGATATTGTAGCTTCCTAAAAGGGGAACACACACAAAAGAACATAATTTTATACTAGGAGATAACTTTTTCCCCCCTTGAAGTACAACATACTAACAGAAACACTAAATATCAGTATCTGACACTTAAAAACACAAGGCATAGGTCTCACATTTCTTAACTGCATCTTCCTTTTAATTATTTTTCTTTATAATTCCACCCAGAGAGTCATCTTCTGCACTCTGTATTCCCAGACAAACAATTACTGTTTGGATAACACACAATTTATTCTACACTTTCAGTCTGCTGCAATGTAATTGGTCTTCTAGCCTGAACAGCTGTTAGTACCTTGCAATGTAAAGGTGAATGCACTTCAGTGGTGGCAGAAGTGATCAACCCTATCTGTGTGCATGCACAGATATGCTTCCCATGCTGTATATACACATGTATATTGCATTACTGTATCTGAGGCTTGGAAAATTCTATAGAAATTATAGTAAGGCTTGCAAGTTTTACAACTCCCAAACAAAGCTGACAATCCAGCATGCCTTAAAAGCCAAAAGAGTTCTGTCAGTCTTAGCTCTTGTATTATGAAAAGTATAGACCTAAAGGTAACAAATAAAAGATGTTTCAAAACTAACTGCAGGGTAAGTATTAACATACTAATAAGTGCAATCACCCATTCATTTGCAGAATTACTGGCACACCTTAATATTAAGCACCTGACACAGTAAAAGGCACAAATGACAGCAAACCAGCATCACAGAACTATGATCTTGGGAATAAATGGGGCCACTGAGAGGAATCAGAAGAGAAACACAGAATCATGGAATGACAGGGGCTGGAGGGACCTCTGGAGATCATTTAGTCCAACTGCCCTGCCAGAACCCCTCAAGGAAGCATCCCATAACAGACTGCAACCTGTAGCCTGAATTTAGACATGCAGCCAGGCAGCTGATAGCCATAAACAGTTGGGACCCCACTGGTAACTTGTGAGCAGCTACAGAAGCTGAGACAAAATTTGTTCGGTTACAGGCTTCAGAGCCTGCAGAGCCATAACTCCCTCTGACAGCAGCTCCATACAGGACGTGCCCTTTTTCCCTTTTTGAGCAGAGATGGAGGCAGAAGAGAGAGAACCTGCAGCTCCCCTTGTCATAGTAAACTAAAGGCACCTGCCTTGTTAGCAGGATGAGAAAGATTGCTGGAGGTAATTTGGTTAACCTAAGCTAAGTGGCTGGTTTGTAGAGGCAGATGCACAATCACAGAGACCTTCCCACTCCATGCTTTAAGGCTGGCTAGGAGCTGTTGCTGCTTTCTATAGATTAGAATTCATCATCACCGAGACAGACCTATTTCTGAAATGTAGTTTTGACTTCCTTGTGATATGTTCCACTTATCAAATGCTTCAGCATTGCTGTTATTAAAATGAGAGTCCTGGAAACAAAATTTGTAGATTTAAATCTGGGAAAACCTCGAACCACTTCTCGGACACCTCAATTTCTCATGTTTTTCTGGGTTGTATGCTGGTCTGAAAAACTTCTTGTAAACATGATGGGAGAACAACTCCTTTTCTTGTGATTCCCTTCAAAATAAGCACCTACAACTCAGCCGTTTGTCATCCTATGTTTCCTAAGCAGCAGGTCTTAAATAAGGCAAAGTACAAGTGTGTTATTCCAGCTCACTCTTTGTGGTAAACAGTTCCTGCACCATGCTGTACAAAACAAGCATCCTCAAACTGCTCTACCCTAAAATCTCAGCAATACTCACAAAACCAACTTCAGATTCAAAGGGCATTTTATTCTGGCAAGGACCCCAGAATTACAGCACTGTTTTTATTGCCAGCCTCCAGTCTCCTGATTATCTTTCTGTTATGGACCTAATGATGGCAGTAATCCAACACCAGAAAAGCCATTAGTGCAGTAAAAACTCTGCAGGAGGGGCCACTGTCAAAAAGCAGCCATTAAGGCTGGGGGATGTAACAAAGACACTCGGGAAAGGAAGATTCTCTAAACTGAATATAGTGTGAATTTATAATATACAAACTAATAAATATAATAATCATGTATGCACAATTCACATATGGAGAGTGAACATGTAATACTGAGTACCGTTACGCAGAATACAGCAAGAATAGAAAGGCACATTCATATATACATATATATATTTTATATGTATAAAACACAGTTTGCCCCATTTTCGACTTACATTTCCTGGTTATTCTCTTATTCATTATTGTGTGAAAGCCCCACACATATAACACAAATTAAACCATATAAATTCATTTATATGTGAGAAAATTACACGGGCAAAGAAAGTTATAGGCAACGATAGATAGAAGTATTTGTTATCACAATCCTCTGTATTACTGAATAGATAGATTACAAATTCCAAAAGAAACCCCATTTCTATCCTTACATTCCATTTTGCTCAGCAAAGTTGTGGATGCTTCATTCTTGGAAGTGTTTAAGGCCAGGCTGGATGGGGCTCTGAGCAGCCTGCTCTAGTGGGAGGTGTCCCTGCCCTTGGCCAGGGGGATTGGAACTGATGATCTTTAAAGTCCCTTCCAGCCCTGACAATTCTATGATTCTATGTTAGTGTAACTACAAGCAGAGCAGGTGTGTATTCACCATGCTACAGTGTCTCACTCTGTTCAATATGTACCTGTTGGTGTTTTTTTCTGATCTTCAAACAGGTCAGCTGAACTTATGGATGAGCTTCCAGAAAGTCTTTCTAGTCGAGCCCTTGCTTCATACTAGAACAGAATTGAGAAGAATAGTTTTGTAACAGCATGCTGTGATCTTTTGAAGTCATACCAGGTATTTCATGTCTTTATAGATACATTTTTAAAACAAATCCATCTGAAGATGACTATTCAGAAAGTTTTTCCCGTTTTGTAGTTTTCACACTGACATGGTGTTTGTATACTCTCATTTCTGAGCTGATCAAAGAGTCACAGTTACCTCTGCAACACCAAGAGGCTTACTCACTGTTAGATACCCTAAAACTATGCAACCATCAAAACCAACAACTAAACAATGTGAAATGGAGTGGCTGTGCAGCATAAGGAAAAAGCACTGTTGTTACCATCATGTTAACCCTAATGCTTTTAATTCAACTTTTTCCTGATTTCCCTGGGAATGCTAATACATGGATTATATTTTATTACATTAACTGTAAACAAAAAAATAGTAATTTTTCATTAAAAGATTTAAAAAAATGATCTCTCCCTTCCAAGATGCAACATCATATTAATCTATTTTTTTAATTTCTAGGTTGATTCCATTACCTTTCAGTTGTTGAACAATTTATTTGCTTAGTTAGCCTTACAACAGTAATAATGTTTCCATGTAAGCAATACAGAGGGGAGATCTATTTTAACACTTGGTTTGTTGGCATTAGTTTGAGCATTCAGAACAAATAAAGCCTTCACTCAACATCAGTCCAATTCTCTCATACATAAAAGACTGCTGAATCATAGCCTACCACTTCTACCAGAGCAGAATGGTGTTGGAGGTGAGGTCCTGCTTTCACAGCTGCAACTCCTTAGCATCACAGAGCCACAGAATTGTCAGGGTTGGAAGGGACCTTAAAGCTCATCCAGTTCCAGCCCCCCTGACATAGCCGGGACACCTCCCACCAGGCCAGGTTGCTCCAAGCTCCATCCAGCCTGGATTTGAACAAATCCAGTGATGGAGCATCCACAGCTTCCCTGGGCAACCTACTAAACTCTGAAACCTCTTGGAAACTTGTATATTGCTATCAAATAGATACTCAAATAGACATAATTCTATAAGTTCCCTAATTCTACCAGTTTAACTATTTCTTACTGTCTCTTTATACAAGAGCACCGTGTTTATTGTCAAAGAATATTGTAACATTAAAGAAGATTTATCACTGCTTTCTACTTACATCAGCATGATCCTGCCTTCCAAAATACATGTCTGATGAAATTGCTTTTACATTGCCAAATTTTTTTTGTGCCTCGTGTGTGTTTGAAGATGGTTCATATTCAGGCTTACGACGAGATGCAGGCCTAAAAGAAAAACAAACTGCATTAGTGACTGTAAATTCTATTTACATCATGAAAGAAGGCAATAAATCAAACAAGAAGCACTATCACCTTTGCTTTGTGAAGCCTAGAGGTGTAATAGTGATTCTAAAATAAATAAATAACAATAATTAAAAAAAAAAGGTATCAACCCAAGATGGAGAAATTCAGATAATTAAGTTAATATAGCAGCAAAGAAAATTGCAGTGACAGTTTTACATATAGTGAACATACAGTATTTCAGATTCATTAGTCCTGTATATTTTCAGAGTTCATTTAAAAAGCAAGAAACTTTAAAACTATGTGAAAAAGGACAGAATATTTCTACAAAACTTAAAAAAAAACCCCAAAACAATGAAATTCAGATTTAAATGTAATAGCAAAAAAAGGTTCAACATCTTCTGTCACTGTGTTCCAACTCAGACACATATCCAACACTTGCCTTTTTCAAAAAGAAAAAAGTCAATGTAGTCCAATAAAGAAGTAACACGACATGGACCCCTATATGGTGCAATATGTATTTACTAGTACACTCCTTAGGAAACAACAGAATATGCTAAAAGGTTGTACCTGAGTTCACAAACTGCATTGCACAGGTAAATTAAAAATACAGTTTTAAATAAGAACAGCAGCTGAAAACACCAACCAAGCACACAAACCCACATATTCTTCCATTTTCTACTTGATTACAAACATGGTTGTCAAAAAAAGAAATATCTGAATTTTTTTTTTATCAGCACAACTATACCTGTTGTTTACAAATACCTTCAATAATTTAATTCTAAAAGCTGAGTACCCTGCAGTTTCACCCATTTGGTAACTGGGTTCTCTTTGGTTCATTAGGGAATAAATAAAACAAGTATGCTATCAGGACAGTGCAAATATTTGAGTTTCTCTCCACATCTTTTAGCTACTTTTTTTTTTTCCTGAAACACATAAGGAATTACCTCCAGTCCACAACCTGTACAGCACTGAACAAAACAGACAAGTGCTTAAAATGTAAATAGGAAATTCAGCTTATAAAATAAACTCAGCCAGTAAGTCCTTGGACTGAAGGTTATGGCCAAATTCTTCTTGACTTAAAAAAAAAAATTCCCACTATGACCAGGATGCAAATCATATTAACAAGCTTAGGCTTTCTATACAAAAAAAATCAGTTTTCATGGTATACCTGTCTGAAAATCCTGTACTTTTTGAAGTTAGCATTGTATCAAGATCTCTGCTGTTGTTTTCTTTCTTCCAGAAAGAATCTGAATTGTCATCCCATTTAGAGAAAGTACTGCTCCTCAACTCTGCAGAATCATAGTACCTAAGGTAAAAGAACAAAAGAAGCAATGAAGTGGGAACGTTATATTGTTAGGATAAATATTGCTCTATGAAGTGTTCATGAGCAAGTATGTTTTTAGCACATTGACAGTTGTCAGGAACAGTCTGGATTTCTTAATATTGACTAGAAGCTTTGTACAGCTGAATCCATTGTGTATTCTGGTTTTTGACTGCAAAGTATGGCCTTTCTCTGGGCTAGACATGCTCATGAATATGCAGTGGAATGCCTGAAACATACAGTCCCACCAAAACCAGTAAAGTTCTCATTACTTCAAGTATTAAATCTCTGGTGTCAGGCACAACACCAGGAAGAACACTGTCAAAGACTGAGCTGGTTTAAGAGAAGCCCTAAGAAAACTTCAGGAGCAAAGCACCACAATGACCCTACAAGGTAGTCTGCTCATAAAGACAGCATAGGAATGTTAAGTACCCTGAGTAACATTTTTTACTAAAGCAATACTAAAGAAAGTATTAATTAAGAATGTTATTTATTAAGAATCTTATTTTCATTAGACAATCTGGTCTTGAATATCAGAACTGCAGGGAAAACAAAGAAAAGGGGGTGAGAAAAAAGCAGCATGTTTGTCAGTTGGAGGCCAGCAGAAGGGAACCATCCAGTAGAACAATCGTGGGATATTCTAGTCTGCATCTGTATTCTGTGAAAAGTACTCTTTAAAAAAAACCAACCAACCAACCATTCTCTGTGTTACTGTTATGAACACTTGTTTTTGCAGTTGATGAGGAATGTGACACCTTCACCAGCAAAGCTTTCCACCCCTGCACATGAAAACAGCAGGGACAAATCTGGCATGAACAGAAAGCAGGAGTCTCCCCCCTCTCCTCAGGGGTCAAGGGAAGTGCATTTAGTACTCAGAGAGTCATGGATTTAAGTTTAGCAGAAAGGGAAGTCACAGAATCCAGTGTTTGGGGCACACACGACTGTACCAATCAAATCTTTCACAGCTCCTGTGAGCTTCAGATGTTCTCAGTGCAACAGCACAAGAAGAATCAAGAAAGGGAAGGCAGAAGCTCCCACACAGGAGTGGTGCTGCACCAGGAGACAGTTGGTCTTCCAAGTTTCTGGGAAATCAGCTGCCTCTCTCCCTTACAGCACTTTGGAGTTACTCTAAGTACCCTTTTCTCCTGACTCCTCAGTTTCTCTGTCACCTGTTCCTGGGGCAGCAGAGCACAGAAGCACAAGATACTACCTGCAAGGAAGCAACCCTGTAATGTCTGCCCATCAAATGTGGCTTCTTGCCACAGCAACCCTTCCAAGTTCCATCTGGATGTGTAATAATAAGGTGTCTATAAATACAAAGCTATCCAATTTCACAACAGCCATCAAAACCATGGGATGGTGCAGGGACTACAAGAGCAAGTTTGAAATGAACAAAATGTCTTATTTTCTCCATAGCTTCTTCTCAGGATTAGTATTATAACTTTGCAAAATAATTCTTCAGGATTAAGGGTGGGAGGAGAAAGACAATTCTGCAGTTAATATATAATAAAATTTTTCATTTTTATGTTGAGAAAGATTTTATTGATTGTACTAAAAATCAGAATCCAAGGATTTTGAGAGGCTTTAATTATATCTAAGCCTTGAATATTTAGCTTGCTTAATTACAGACACTTATCAGCACTCTAATATCTAGCATGATTAATTTGCCTTTGGGCATATATTAAAACAATGTTAAAATTACCTCCATTTCGAAGTCACAACTTGGACTAAAGGACTGTAACCACCTTACAAACCTTACCAAGTCCAACAGTCTGTATGAATTTGTGTAGCACCTCCAATTAGTTCTGCTATTGCTACAAGTAGAACAACATGAGCTGGCAACAGCTAGGCTATAATTTATCTTCTAATTATTGAACCAAAACGTATTAAAAAGCCTCTTTAATAAATTATCCTTTGCCTGCTAGTAGGCTTATTAATAATTTGAGAGCAGTAACAGTTATTTTCAAGGAACAAATTGGAAAGCACTGAAATGACAGGTTTTATTTTACAAGACTACCAGTTTACTTGGTACCACATCTGCATTTTGTCACTAGTGATTACACTACAAAGTAACGACACAAAAGCCTTTGTGTTTTTATTTGACTGTCTACAAGTAATTAGGTACATTTTTTTCATGTTTCTGTGGCACCAACCCAATGAAGGCAGTTTATAAAAGCAACATCTGTTCCTGTGAGTTCATAAACAGCTGCTTTACTGCAATTAGTGCCTGTAGGAATATTTTTTCTTCTCCTTCTCAACAGCAGCACTTTATAACTTGTAATGCATTCATCAATTATTTTATTACATTTTATGTACAAATACAGAAAAGCCTATCAAATAAGACTGCAGATATCTACACGATGCACCCAACACAAAATACTTCAAGGATTTTTACATTTGGTGTGCACCCAGTTAAAAGACACATCTAGCATCAGAATTTGATACTTCTTTAATTTGAAACTGGAAACTGAAGACAATACCAAGGGAAAGATGAAGAAGAAAAAAAAAGAACAACAACAAAGAACAAATATACATTATTCTGACCAAAAAAAAAACCCACAAAACCTGGATTTGGTACACAGCAAACAAAATCTTTTGTGGCTACTGCCTCTGCAAGTAGAGACTAAATCCTGAGGAAGCAAAAACCTGGAAAGCACATAATTCAGGCTTCTCCTCAGAAAAGGTAACTCCTCTTCTTTACCAATGGATTTGCCATCCAGGTAATGACAACTATTTCAATTTTTCTGATTCAGATGTCCTCTAAAACCACTCTAGGTGTGTGAGCCTTTCCAGTGGTCTTCTTTTTTGAGCTTAAGTTCCAAATATATTGTGTATATTTGAATGCATAACTTGCATTCACTTCTACTTCACCCAAAATGAAAAGCTGACACATTACCTTGAACTAGAAGAGAAATAGGAGTCTTCTACATCATCAGTGTACTTCTTCTTTGGCTTTGCAATTGCAGGTGTTTCCTGCTCTATTGTTTGCATATCAGAGGTGACCGAGTGAGAAATGCCACTGGGGACAGGAAGAAAATAAGTATGTAAAGAGATGAAAAAGCTCACACACTACAAAAAGAGAAATGAAAGCCCAAATCTAGTTTCTGAAGCTTGCTGATAAAGCTGAAGCTGTGCAAACATTCAAAAAGAAAGAAGGGATTAAAAACTAATGAAAACAACAAAATAACCAGAAAAAAAAAAGCACAAGCTCTGGAAAATTCAACTGGAGGTCTCTGAAATGGTGAGAGGACACACAGACCATTCCAACAGCTGGAAAACACAGTAATGACAGTAATGATACTTTTCAGAGTCATGGCTTGAGAAGGACTATCCTTAGATTGGTACTGTTCACCGAAAACACCCTGACAATCTTCCTCACAGTCAGCTAATGGAGACACCTTCAGCTACCCTTTCATTTAGGTTAACAGCTGTCTGCCAGGTTAGGACTCAGAAACAATTGTACCCTCTCACCCTGGCAAATACTAGATTCTTTGATTACACTAAGTTTTCGTAACACACTTTAGGTTGTTTTTTTTGGTGTTTTTTTGTTTTGTTTTTGTTTTGTTTTTCATTTCCTAAGTAAAATGAGTACTAATTGCATAAAGCCACAGAGTATTTTAAATACAGTTTGTAGAGCTCTACACACCTTCTGTTGCTGCCAAATCCTATACCAAGTCTCTCCAATTCATTCTTCTTCTTGCCAGATAGATTTAACTTATCTTCTTTTGTTTTAATATCAAGATCTCTGTAGGCCAAACGTAAAGATGATACCCTAGAACAAAACACACTGTTAACATGGAACTGCAAAGGGCTTCACTGAATGCCCAGCCCATAATACTGGTAGAAGATTAAACTCTAGCACTGCATTTTGTACCTTTTGTGTTTATTGAAAATGTTCATTATTAATTGGGTTAAATTCCAGCCGTAAGGATGACAGAAATCCAGTAGAGGAGACAGTCTGTGGTGACCCAGTATGTGTATGAGCAGGCAATCCTTTCCAAAACACATGTGAAACATGCTATAGCTGAAGAATAATGCTATAGTTTGTCAGAATTATCCAACTCTGAGATACTGCAGCAGTGTGGCCTTCATGGCTTACTGCCAGCAAGGCTCTCCCCTTCACTCAATACCCTGCCACATCTCCCTCCCCTCACTCCACTCATGCTCCTGCTGGTGTTCACTCTTGCTATACACACATCCTTGAGACACTGCTAGAGGCACACCACATTCTACTGATGCCCTTCTCTGTGCACAAAAAGGCATCTCAGAAGAGGAGACTTTGTGCTCCCAAAATGGAATATATTTTGCATTATGCAAACTGAAGCACCCAAAACTTATTTTCTGAACAGCTGGCAGCACATTTTATGATCTGAAACATCCCACAATTCAGATATAATTGTCTGAGATGTCACAAACTTTCCTATACTTCAAAACAATCTTAATTATTTTCCAGTAGATGAGACAGAGGGTTTTAATCTCTATTACAGAACTCTAGAAACACTGCTTCAATTTAAGTTAAAAGGGACACAAATAATAATTTTAGCGTGCAATGCTGCAACATCATAAAATGTGACTGGCCTCAAGTACAAATGAGCCCTATTGGAAGAAAGGTAAATCAGATTTAGAACGTTGCTGGCATCTATCCTGCTGCAAGTAGACTTCTGAAACCAATAAACCCAGAAAAATACATCCTCTGAGTACAGAGTATGCTCAGGGGCATTTTAACCAACTGTTACATGGAAAATTGAAAATAGTCTCTAAAACCTAACTTGGAACTGCTACTGACAAAATCTACCCAGCACTTTTAAGTAGAAATATTAGCAGCTCATCTATTAAATCTGTTTTATGAGCATCCAAAATAATTTGCTGTTGATTAAATCAAATAGGGATAGTGACCCATTTTTTTATAAGTAACAGCTATTTATTCTCTTGTCAGTGGAAAAGGAACTGGGCATCAACTACAAAAAAATCACATTTTAAGTTTTAAGTCTCTTGACTCTTTCTCCTCCTAAGCACCAAACTGCAATAGCATCCCTTTCATTCCCACCAAATAATAAAGCCACATTGTATTAATTTACTAAAGGTCATTTCTCAAGCTTTTAAAATTAAAACCACCACACAAATTAGAAGTGAATGCAATTTTAAGTGTGGACCCTCCTTTAACTTTGGTATGTGCTGCCATCTACAGTTAAAAATTCAAGAAGCTGATCTCCAGGAAAATACAGGTACCTTGCAGTACCTGTATCTACTGGAACTGGATCCATTAATGGAAGTGTATGTGTACCCCTCATATTTGCAGACACTTCTAGAAAGTTCTGCCCACTGTATAAAGGTTGCAGAGACCTTCTACTAAAGGCTGCCTTGGATCTACATAGCTTTATATATAATGCTGTAAAAAAATAAATTAGTCACTACTTGGGACTTTCTTCCAAACTGAATTATATCGTTAAAGAATAATAATAAATAACAAGGAACAATATTTTTTTCTTGTTATTTAGCAATCTGTTTGTCCAAGTCACTCTACTGGTATTTTCTGGCTGAGAAGCAAGACTTTGTGATAAAAATACTTCAGGAAATATGAATGAACCCCTTTTGATAAAATTTTGGATGCACACAAAACATCCGTTTTTCTGCAAAGGCTACATGCAAGTGAGCAAAAGGAGTAGGAAGGAGATGACAGACCAGAAAGCTTGGTACCATGAGCACCAAGTGATCCTGTAACTATGTAGTAAGTCAGGAACTTTCTTAACAGGTTATAAAAATGATGCATCTTAGCACTTAATAGGATGGTAAGCTTTACAACAGCAAAGTATGGGGAAAAGAAAGTTAAAGAGCCAAGGGTCTTCTGTGGCAATACCCAAATGTAACACATTCTAGATTTATTTTACATTTTATTCATACTTATCAGCAGAATGTCTCCTTAGTTTATGTGTTAAGAGCAACACTAAGGTTATTTTTAAAGATAGCATTGTGCTATTTCCACAGGAAATCATCAACTTTAGAAACAGTATTTAGTGGCAAAAAAAAAGGCACTGGGGGAATTACTTTTTGACCAACCTCATCCAGATTTGTTTTAGTTTTATTTTGTTGGGTTTTTTTTAAAGACAGAACTGAAGTTTTATTTGCATAAACTAATCTCTGGTAGTATTTAAAATGCTGACAATTATTTTATTAACATTAAATTAGGCTTCATTGCTTACCATTGTATATATAATTCATACTTACAGTGGCTCTTCTTTCTCAGTTTTCTTAGTGCTGTGAA
The DNA here is from genome assembly GCA_024611195.1 of Ceyx melanurus. Classification (NCBI taxonomy): domain Eukaryota; kingdom Metazoa; phylum Chordata; class Aves; order Coraciiformes; family Alcedinidae; genus Ceyx; species Ceyx melanurus. The sequence goes on from JANHGL010018105.1 coordinate 26,588, forward strand.
GATCCTCTTCCTTCATTTTATCTACAGCTTGTGCTTGTTTTTCAATCTCATTAAAGCTTTGGCTGCTCACTTTTTGTGCCCCCAAACCACCTTTTTTGGCACCAAGCTTGATTTATTGAGAAACAGAAAACAAAACCCTGAAGGTTACAATCAAGACAATCATCTCAGATGATTTAGCAGTCACCTTTGGAAGCAACATCAAACACTCTACTGTGTTTGGGAGCATATGGCAACACCAATGAAAATTAGGAGCAGAGAAAAAATGTGTCACATTTTAAACCCTTTGCACCTTTTACATGCTGCTTTTGCTAACTCTTACAGATTTACTTAGCTCTGCAGCCAAGCATCACAGGGTAATGAAACTATTATAACTGTTCAGAAGTTGTGTTCAAATAAATATTATACTATAGAGCACAGCTTTAGTTTCCTAGTAATTATTCTGTTGCATATGAATAACATAAAATCTGTTGCAATGCATTTGGTGCTTATTCACTTAATTCACAATTTAAATTTAGAAGTGGCAAAGATTCCTGAATTAGTTCTCACTGATCAGTGCTAGTATTGATTATTCATATTTTAATAAGCATGTACATAAGACATTTACTGCCTTTGCATGTGACGAAGCAGTGTAAACTTTTTTTAGACAAACATATCAGCTGAGAAGTTCCAGTTTTTCATTCATGCTTGTAAAAGAACTTTATTTCTAGTTCATAGCTCTTCAGTACAGGGATATATATTCTTCCACTCTATCAAAGATTTAAAAAAGCACTACAAATATGAATAGACACAATGATGCTGATGCAGCCAATGGCACAGCACTCAAACTGCTTCTTAATCTCCTGTGTGTTTAATGCCTCACAATATTGCATGCAACACTGCAGCAATATTCATTTTCACAATACAGTTATCTTAACTTTTTAATGCTTTAAAGTCTCTGTGTAAAATCTCTGGCCTACATACAACCAGCTGTAGGTTCTGACCCTAGAGCTCACAAACTGCACATGCACCTGTGAACCCAGTTATCTTCTTAATGTAAAGGAACATACCTGCATATACCACTTAGAGTAAGAAACTCCTCTTGTGTATTAGGGACCTCTAGTGGGAGCAAGAAATAATAGGTTTCAAACTAAATCAAGCTGCTCCAATAAACCTTCAAAATCTTTTGCCATACAACAGCCCACACTAAAAAGAAGATACTCTAACATTGTCAACCCAATGGCCTAATATTAGTGTTTTTTGGGTTTGGTTTTCTTTTAGGCCTTAAGAGTCATACATTCAAAACCCAGCTTTTCCTAGCTAGCTTCTAGTGAGTTTCAGCTAACTCCTAGTTAACTTGAGAGGTCCTACTCAGTTCTCAGGTTTCTTGAAGCACCCCTCTGAGATACTCAACTCTCCTCACACCTTCTTTGTGGAGAAAGTGCTGAGACCCCATTCAGAAATAAATCTATAAACTATCTTGAAACTATCTTGAATCGAATATGACCCTGCTCTGGCAGGGGGGTTGGACTCGAAGATTTTCAGGGGTCCCTTCCAATCCCTGACATCCCGGGATCCTGTGAATGAAGCTTCATGTTATCTGTAAATACAACCAAACAGCACACTGCTGCATGATACGAGGAATGCTCCAGAAACACTGATAGGAATGTCTTGGACTTGTACCTTGCAGCAACAGATTATGCCACCCACGAGTATGCAGGCACTCAAAAGTACCAATTGGAACTCTCTCTGATTTCAGGACTTGCTACAAAAAGAAGTGCCAGATAACTCAGGTGAAAGTCTGAAGAAGCCCTGCAACCCAGTATCAGCAAGTGAGAAGAAAAGTTAGGAAGTATCAGTGGAGTTGCTGGGACAGTGGTTGTAAAAAGACCTGAAGCAGGATACAGATCTTGACAGCAATATAGGCTTTGACATTTGTATTTCACTCATTTTTGGAAAAAAAAATAAATTTAATAAAATATCACCTGCTGTTCATGTCCAGACAGCACAAAGAAAATGACATGCAGATGTATATGTGGAAGCCCAGACAGTTCAATGAACTATCTAAACATAAAAAGATTTGATCTGAGGTCAGAAAAAATCCACAGATCCAAAGCACTCTACTACATAGTAACAGAAGCCTGTTAAGCCAAATTCAGCTTAACAATTATCCCTTTTCCAATGAACTCTTGACTGTGTTGATACAGAACTGGTTTTGAATTCCACTTTAGTTTCATAAATTGTTATTGATACAAGTGCCATTCTGGACTAACAGGCTACATTTCCCTACTGCCATCTATGGATTTCCAGAGATCTACAGTACAGCTAAAAGTATGCATTATTCATATACACTTACCCCCTTCTTAGCTTGATTTGGCTTCTTTTTTATGAAGGTGGTGTTATCTGAAAGAATTAAGTTCACATTACTTGACATAATAAAATGTTATTAATTTCAGAATCAGGAGATAACATTTCCACAGTAACATCCTTAAACAGTTTTTGGAATTTATTTTCATGCCCTGAAGTCTTACAGTTTCTACACTAAGAAACTGAGATACTGAACTGAGTAACATGGAAAGGAGTTGTGAATATCTCCAAGGAAATGTGGGAAACTGCCTGTATCTCTTGCAAGTACCCAACAGGAATAAAATCACAGCTCAGTTTTCAGCTGTAGATACCTGCTAGTAAACAGAAAAATGCAGGATTTGCTGCTCTGAACCAGGCCAGAGGCCCACCTGATCCCGTAACTTTTCCAAGATGGTGTCCTGATAGAAAGGCATTGACTAAGTTTAAACCCACAAATGATAACACATCAAGCATACCTGTATCACCATAAAGAAAAATACAAGCATTGTCAGACTGTGGATACAAACAGTGATGAAGATCTTCCTGAAGTGACGTAGTTACTCCCAGACACTTCTTTACTACTCCTGTGCAGCTGAAAATCAATACTTTGTTCTTAGAAACCTGCTCATGCAGGATGCTGCTCAAAATGGCTAATGTATTTTATTCTACTCCATTTTCCTCAACTTTCTTTTTTTTTTACTTATAGTATGATGCACTCTCCTGTGTTAAGTAAATTAAGATGCTGGACACTGAAGAGATTGTATTACAAATGCAGTATTTTTCCACTCAAGATTTTTGTGTTCAGTTTTCTGAAAAGGGAGCAAAAACTACATCTAGATAGAAAGACCAACCTGCTAGTGCAAGCTGAGTTTCCTTCATGTAAATAACAGGCCATTTATCCCAGCACAATGCTCTATTCATCCTGTATGCTTTAAATGCAAAACTTAAAGCAGTCTATCAGGAGGCATAAAATATGAACAGTCACCTTTAGTAGGTGTGATACCTGTAGGATTTAAATTAATCAGAGGAGATAAGGTACATAAAACCAGAACAACACTGACTCAAACAAATTTCCTTCAGGAGTACACTGTTGAATAGAAGTTATAATAAAAATTCAGATATCTCAACTAACCCATGCACACAGGTATTAAACAAAGAATTCCACATTTAAATGAATAGTTAAATAGACTATACTGGCTGCTAACTTATTCTGCTTACATTCATTACCTAATGCAGCTTTTGGTGATGTGCTAAGGCAATCAACACTTGGTCCATGTTCTGCTCCTGAAACAGAATAACAAGAGTAAGAATATCAGAAGACTCTTTAAAATGCTTAGGATTCCAAAATACAAGTCACTATACCAGGGTACTGTTTGATACATATACCATCATGGGTTATTTCTATCATAGCTTCAAAAGCAGCAGACATCCAAAGACTCACCTGAACTCTTCTGAATAAAATGTTAATTTGAATTTCTATTAAACATTATTACAGAAGCATGCAATCCCACAAATTCTAGCACTACTCTTCTAGAAAGTCTTGCTGAAAATCCTTGTTATTAGCACAGTTAGGTTATTTAACTATTAAAGTAGTGTAAAAAGAGTCTAAACAAAGAGATTACCAGAAAAATGCAGCTTAGTGTTAATGAAGAATTAGTCCTACCTGCAGAGCATTCTGGAATATTTTCTGAAGTTTTCTGCTGTAGAGAAACTGGCTCTGGCTCTGATAACACCCACTCTGTGTTCTTTGCCTTGGAAAAAAAAAAATTACAAAATCAAAAGTGCACACAAAAATGGATTACGGGAAATAAATATAAGCACTGAGCTCAGATAGCCTAAGCATCACTGAATAGATAATTCTGGAGCCTTATGATTAAAAATTCAAGGTTCTAAAACTTGTCTCTAACCTCCTGCATTTGCAGCTACCCAAAAAAGCTTGCTGTGAAAATTTACTTTATCCATACATTCTCTTAAGAGGATTTGCACCAAATTCCTACTTCTCAGCCTAAACCACAAAAATATTTACTTTTGCTGTTTAATCTTCTTTCTCTTTAGCTTGCCTCAGTTTAAGCTTTTCCCACTGAATTGCAAGCATTCTCTCACAGCCTGCAACTGTACTAGGAAGCAATTATACTGAAGCATTTAATATTGTTTTAATTTTTAGGAATACTAGGTGTGGTAACAACTTAAGCTCTAAGCTGAAGATCAGAGTTGCTGAAGTTGCTTTCATCAGTATTTTTCAGACTCAAGAGAGTCTCATTAATCTGTGAAATAAACACAGCATTTATCACCTTTAGGAGGCAGGATCAAATAAATGAAAAGCAACAACAGCAACAGTCTTCAGAAAGCTACTTTGATGTTTTCAAAAAGGATGTTAAGAATTTTGGAGGAAAAAAAAGTTAGCACATATTTTAAGAACTGATCAACTGATTATAAAACAAAGTTATCACATAAAGTATTTAAATCAGAGCATTCTCAAGCAAAGAATCATGAGTCCAAGTGCAACTGTGTGTCTACAAAAAAATAAAGCTTAATTCCAGTTTAGCTACTATTTGGGTCATTCTAAATTATCACCTAAGAAAGTGGTTCACATACACAGGAGTAATTTTGAGACTCAGAGAAGGAAAAGCAGATAAATGTTACTTCACTGACCTTCCCTTTCTCTATCAGGTTTTCTTTCAGGGTTTAATCTTCATCATACAGCACTCAGCTAACATAAGTGGTTAGAAAGATAACAAAAATTAAATACAGGTAATCTGTACCTTGGGAGAAACATGGGATGCAAAGAAGTCTTCCTCTTTGTTTTGTGGTGACACAGGTGGCATTCCACATCCATCTGTCCATAGCTAGAATTAAAGGAGAGAAAGAATTTTACAGGACAATTGTACAATAATTTTTATCTTTTTTCACAAATGCAATAATTTAAAGTCTACTTTTATCCCTCCCCATTAAGAAGTATTGTGTTTTATTTTTCTTTTCCTGTAGTTTGTCCTTATACATTTATTTGAGCTTCAATAAATGACACTCATTTATTTATCTTGTACATCTTTGATGTGTTCATTTACATTACCATTTCCTTCCTAACAAAATGCTCACTCTAAGACCTGCTGCAGTAATACTGGCAATATTTTGTATCACTACACCTTTCTAATTATTTGTTTTTTCCATTTTTCTCATATAAGGTATTTTCTCTCCAATATTCTTATTTTGTTCAAAGCAGAGACCTGAAAATCTCACACTAGCAGTCACTGGAAAGCTTTTCAAACTCACATCAGTGTGGTGTGGTACTCTGAAGAATCCTCCCACCTTCTCAGTGCTCCAGAAACCTCCTCTGCCGCTACAGAGGATTTTGCCAGATGCTCCCAGCCCTGATCTCCAGGTGAGCTGGAGGGCCCACAGTGCCACAGAGCAACCCCAGCAGGACAGGAGCACAACAAGTTTACTCACAGGCATTACTTGTCATGTTTTTTCTGCTATGTGCAAGAGATACCTGACCAAAAATAACCACCTCTGTCAGAAAGGTTACTGAAGGTGCAACAAGCTGACCTCAGCATTCAACTATGGCTTAGGTTAGAGAAGAAAGGGTTTGAAATGTGAAAGGGGAGGAGACAGTTGGTGGCAAACCTAATTATCTGAATAATTTACTTCAGCCGTTTAGCACATCATTACTTGAACTTGCAGTATGTGGTATTTACTGGATTATTTTAAATAATAGGCAATTATCAAACAACTGGATGGAATCTATAAATGAATCAAGATAACAGTTTTTCCAAGTGTCGTTTGGGGAATTTATTGTCAATTTAAGAGCACATGGTATGTTAGCACATTCATTTGAACATGTTTTACATCTAATGCTGTTTAGTAAGTCAAAAGAAATACTCTGAAGTTAGCAAACTATGCTGTCTAATATTTATAATATACTGTCATATAATAATATATAGAGACATAAATCTCTAATATAAAAAGGGTCTTTTGGATGTGCTTTTGAGGGACATTGTTTAGGGGTGAACTTTGTAGAGTAGGGTGAATGGGTGGACTTGATGACCCCTAGGATCTTTTCCAACCTGAATGATTCTGTGATTCTACGTCTAATATTTATAATACAGAATTACTACAAACCGTTCAATGTCATGCTGTTTGATGCACAGATGAGAAAAAAACCCCACCCTATCTTTCTTGATTTTCTTTTAATCCCCATTCATCTGATTGATTTCAAATTAATCAGTCACAGATTTTAACAAGCTGAACTAAATAATCAATGCAGAAGGGAACTGTTGTCAAACTTAAATTTAACACCTCAGCAAACTAATTCTGCATGCTTTGCTAGTAACTTCTGCCTGACAACAAGCTAACAATGTTTTGACAGCACCCACAACCCGTTTCAGCATTTTAAATGGGGAATAGAGAGTTCTGGACATATGTAACTTGCTAATTTTTCAACTATTATTTTTGTAGGGAAAAGAGCACAGCCACACACTTGCCTGTTCCAATCAAATCCCACTTAAATCACAAATAATTTGCAGTTAATTCTATTAGCACTTATTTTACATGCTGCACTTCTCCATAATAATTCAGTTACAGGTAAGCAAAAATAAAAACACTACATAGTTTACAGAGACATTCTGGTATTGTTATTATGCAGAAACCACTAATACAATTTTGACACACACCTGCAAAGAAAGAAGAGCCCATTTTGAAGAAACCCAAAGTTTCTACCTGGAACAGCTATAAGTTACTGCAAATGTTCAAATGAATGTTTTGAATAATATAATCATGATCCTGAAATATCCTAGGTTGCCTATTCACTGCAATGCCTATCAGCACCTCCTGAAGGCAGACAATCTTTTGCATTACTAATTGAACTGTGATTCAAAGTGAAAAGTGAATAGTGATTCAAAGGGGAAAGATGGGAAAACTGACAACATAGGACTACTCACATCAGTACCATGCTTTCTTGTTGCCTGTGTTGCGAGAGATTTAATCTTCTCCCTGTAAAGCTGAGCCCCACGACTGTTATATTTTGCATTGGTATCATTTGTTGTGCATCCGTGTTGATGGAAAAAAGCAGACTATGAAGCAGAACACAGAAAATGCTGTGAGAAACAAGTTTAAAAGCCAACACCATTGCCATAAAATATATCATGCTACAGCAAAATAACTCTGCTCCTCTATCTAAATCTCAGGAAAAAGAAATACTTTAGTGGATGTTTTAAGCTTGCCATCATAAATTCAGAGCTAGGATTTTTTGTATAAGTGTAGCAAAGAAGAGGTAAAATTGATTGCTACTACCTGTGCTACAAAGGACATTCCTGATACTCTAAAAGGCATTGCTCAGCTCCCTCTCTAGCATGCTAGAAAGCACAATGCATTTAATAGCATTAAAAAGAACATAAAAATGTCTTGCTTCAGAATAAAAGTTTGTGTAGGCATATATATATGCACCCATATATATTGATACTGTGTATTTATATACACATTAAAAAGAAATCAAATTAAGGATCTCAGAACAAAAGCAAATCCAATATTTGTATTAAAATTCTGCAAATTGTTTGAAAGATCAAAAAACCATTTTTCAGTACCTAGCAAATCATACCATACATTCCTGCATGGAAGAACATGCCAGACTATTACTGCAAAACATAACAGACAAGTTTCTGATAGGATCATCAAGTCTAGATAACCTAAGGTTATTACTTCATATGTTGCAACTGCAAAGGATAAATCTAGTCTATGAGTACCAGACTTCATTTAAAAATGAAGCAACAACCTTGCAGGATAGAGATAATGTCAGTCAACTTCTGTGATTAACAGAGAGAGTCATAAACATCACAGATGCCAAAGGATTGCAGATTTTTTCCATTTCAATATATATACCTACTAACTTGATATTCAGAGCATTTTTTTTTTGCAAACATTAATTCCAACCACTGTAGAGATCTATTCTGAAAACAGAATGAACATCCAAAATTCAGCATTATCAGTCAATTATAAAGGATTATAAATAATTTAACAAATTTAAATTAACAAATTATGAATGTTAGTCTGCTAGTGGCTTCTAAAAGTGTAGTTAGTAAAATTAGAATACGGCATTTAATTGAAATAAATGGACATGTTTCTTTAACACAATTCAAAGAAAAATGTTTTTACTTTTTAAAACATCCAGAGTATTTTTAAACTGGTCTTTAAAGCTTCAGGTATTGATCTTCCCTGGTGATTCAAAAAACACCATTGTGTATTTGAGATATTTGAGGGGTGGCTGTGGGTATATTACACCTCCTGGCAAACTGTATGACAGGAAACAGTGACAGCCAAGCAGAAAGAATAACCTCATAAAATTAAATACTAAAGGTTTACTGTTATTCTTTTGGTAATATGCTTTCTAACATTAATTGAAGCACTTTTCAAACATTCACATCTCTTTTTTCCAACTGCCTTAAATCCTTTGTATCACCAAGTTTATTTAGTTTCACCAAAGATTTTAAGCCTTTGGCTAGAAAATATTTCCATGCAAATTCTCCCTCTTCTGATTAGTCAAAACTGTGATTTGTATGTGGCATAACAGAAACTCGATGAGTAAATTAATGTCACAGTAGTATTAATAAAGAAAGTTGTAACTTAGGTCAGGCAGAAGATGAAGAGGGGAAAGACAACATGCAACTGGTCAGACATGCAAGCCAGAGGCAGTGACCTACTGAATGCCTAATTCAAATAAAAATGTTTGAATGAAAAATGCAGATGTGGAAAATAATAATGTTCCTGATTTTTTTTTTTTAATTGGCATGGATACAGGAAATTAAAATTAGGAAAACCAGCAGAATTTTCAAGTGTTAGACTTAAGGGAAGCAGATTGTTAAGTAAATTGTTAAGAAAAAGCCTTTGGAAAGCAAGTTTGGGTGAAGCTTCTTAAAGAAACAACATTAAGAACAAACCACATATGAAGAAAAATGAGGGCTAAGCAATTAGGGAGTTAGATGAACTGCAGAAATTGCTTAGGGAAGTTGCATGTTTCCACACTGGGTAAGCAAATCTCAATTATTGGTTCAATCTTGGAAAAAACAGGAAAACAGGCCAGATTCCAAAAGAGATGACTAAAGAAAATACTCTCTTTTAAAAAGCCTGAGAACAATACAGCTGTCAACATAACCTCAATTCACAGAAATACTGTGTAACAAACTTATCTGTTATACATAAAAAAACAAATTGAAAGTAACAGGCAATGTAAACTGGCCCAAACCCAAACACTGCTATTTCTTCTCTTTGTAGAATGTCTTACTTCAGTAAGTCAGATCTTCATTTCAATGCAACTCTTGACAGTGATGTGATTTTTAGCATGGTACTTTCACAAACCATGTAAGGAAACAGTCACAGGAAAATACGTGTAGGTGTAACGAAATAAACCAAAACATTAGCAAGTTAGACCAAGACAAAAAAGTTGCAAGAAATATGGAGGATGAAATCAGTATTCAAAAGAAGTCTTACAAAACAAGGGGGAGGGGAGGGAAGAGAGAAATGGACTGGAAAATTAAATATGTCCCCAAGATGAGAGCCAATAAGGACAGACAACAGCTTCCAAACCTAACAAGCTGTGAAGTATTTTACAAAGAAAATACTCAGGAGTACATACAGCATTTGCATTTCCTCCAACTTGCATGCATCTCAGCTGAAACCAAGACCAATTGGAATCCAGTTCTGTTGATCTAAACAGAAGGAAACTTTTTTTATATTATCTCCAAAGTCATTAAAAAATAATAATAAAAAAAAGAAAGCCCTCTTTTTTTAAAAATAAAATGTTTCTCTCAATTTTTTTTTGAAAGTGAAAAACATGCGTCTACAGAAAAAAAAAATCTGCAATAATACATAATGTGCAAAACAAATTAATAAAGCCATGTAGAACTGCCAAAGATTTTCAAACTGTAGAAGCTTGAAAAACATGCACCCTCTGGCTCACAGGGTTTCCCTTTGGAAAAAGACACAAACCACTTACCGAATGAAACTCAAATGAACACCAAGTGATCGATGGCTCCCGGAACAATCAATGCAGAGAAAAACTCCATAGGTGATGCTAGCCCAGCTAGGGTTCTTCGCTCCGCAGTCAAAACACACCTTAGAGAAAATACACATCAGTTGAACAACTTGAGTGTAACCACATCTTACAGTTGTGTTATAAGCTCATGCTAACACCCTTGCAGTGATCAAACTTAGTTAACTCATCCGTATAGCATCTCTTGACATGGTAACTTCACATTATGCTAATTTTCTGGAGAAGAGTTAGGCAGTTTGCCCACACTGTGTCTTTGCCCACTAGACAGCCAGAATCACATGCCTTCTCAGTTTCTGACTAGAACCAGTGTACACAGGGACCACAGGTTGAGAGAACAGGCCAGAGACTCATCAGCCTGGTTCAAATGCGCATTTAACGCGGTACTTCCAGCACTAGGAAAACATGAAAGTGTTTCAGAAACACATTCCAGGGCAGGCTCTCTTCAAGACCAGGGTCTCCTTTTTCCCCCAGCACATGCAGGTGACTGCAGTTATCAGCAGTGCTAATGACACCAGTATCTCCAGAATCTGTGACCCTCGGAGCAGGCCTCTGACATCCAGCACCCAGGCCTGGCTGTGACATTCAGAATTCATAACGTTTGTCTCTCACAATCCATGAGTTAACTGGTGTGTTTAGACATCTATTGTTCGTCTGGGTATTCAACTGGATTTATTGATGGACTACAAATATGTCTCAGCAATTCACCTAAACCATTTTGCTCCTTCCCCCGTCCCGACTGAAGATTTTATGAGGGACAGACTCAAGATAGGAAATAAGGAGCAGTGATTAACTAGTCCTTGAAAATTCTGCCTCAAGCTATGAATTGTATCAATTAGCCTAACAAAGGCTGTTTGCTCTGGTGCCTCTGGCTCCCCTGGAGTCTTGGAGGAAGACAGGAAGAAAAAGCGGGGGTGCAGTGAGCAAGAACTGTATAAAAACCGTGGATACTTTTGATAACTTCGTTGGGAAGTGAAAGAACAACATCAAGAAACGTCACTTCCACCCCCCCCCACCCCCCCATCCACAACATCGCTGGACCGTGGATAGTGACTGTCTTCTCTCGCTTTCTGTCCTCTATTTCTGCTTTCTCCTTTATTTTCTATTTTTATTTTCCCCTCTGTCCTATCTGCTCTTCAGGGGCTTTTGCTGTATTTCTCCAGTAAAGTTTGTTGTGCTTTGTGACATCTGACCTTGTTTGTGTCTTAATTTCACAATTTGGGGTTACCTTTGAAGTTTTTCACAGGTCCCGAAGGACAACAAAGAGGGACAGACCCTTGTTTTGTCCCGGCAGGATCTTTAAAAAAGTACCACATATCCGAATATCAAACTGTGACATTAACTGGGATATTGGATGGTGACACTGGCCCAGCACTCTGCCATGTCTGTGATTACACCCGTACTGCTCTATCAGCCTTACAACGGGTCATAGCACCAGTTAAAAGGCAAACAGGCCCAAGATAACTGTGTAGACAAGCCCTGGAGTTTCTTATCCTCTGTCACCACATTAGCCTCCTAACATTCAGCCCGAACAACAAGAGGTACCTGCGTCTACATCATGTACATTTAGCAGGTCTGCAGATCACAGCTTTCAGGTCCTGTTTCATTTATTCAGAGTTTTGTACTCTGTAGCCAGAACAAAAAACTGATACAGATCCATTTTCAAATGCAAGTAAGACCAAAAATTTAAACAGAAACAGTTTTTCCTAGTTAATGTCACAAGCACACACCTATTCCTGTATGAAAGCACTTATCTGATCAATGCTTTTTCAGTGGTAAACTGAAACAAACTTTTACACAGAAATCAACTGAATTCCAATCTGCAATTTTATCCTTTAACATCCTCCCGTAAATCTAATGCATCCTCAGACAGCAAAGGAAGTTGTAGCTAAAATCAGAAAGGAAAAAAAAAAAGTTTCTTCCCAGTCAGCTGGGGACATACAGTACACCCTACACATGAGTCACAATTCTTCAAGCACCTCCTCATCAGTCTGGAAAAATAAAAAACAAGTTTCCCTCTGCTAGAAACTCCATTCATACAATTAAATCGAGAATTTTGTCTCTATTTGCACATACCCTGTCAAACAAGATCTGAGTTTGCATTCAAGTCAGCTCACCTATCGTTCACCTAAATGAATTTAAAGTACATGCCCAGGAGCAGTTTCAGGCTAAATTCCTTACTTGAGCTTGTACAGTCTAGGTTTATACAATTATAAGCACTTCCTAATTTCAGCATCTTAAAAGTCAGTTGCATCACTTTGGAATCCAGCTGCAGAAAGCAGTATGGCTCAGTCTCTTCACTCATGCAGGACTATCAGCTATTTACCAGACACCTGTGAAAATTATCAGTATGTATAAAAACTGTAGCTTTAAGAACTGTGATGCAAGTAGGAACATGCAATTTTCTTGTGAAGTAACATAAAAAATGCCATTCCCATCATGTTATGCAAATGAAACAGAAGCACATTGCATTAACACTTAGTTTTCTCAGTTTTTAATGTTCTCATCACATAAATTGTAATAAGAATTGAAAAAAAATCAAAACCAAACAAAAACCAAAACAACAACAAAAAACCCACACAAAAAAAAAAAAAAGAAAAAAAACCAAACAGCAAAAATCCCAATGAACCCACAACAATTTCAGAGATATCCTATGCAATTGCTTCTATTTCAAAACCAGATCAGGTGTATTTTCTATACTGATTTAGGTACAACTAAGATATCAAGATCATGATGAAGTTCAATTTGAAGGATATGCTCAAATAAGCTACTGATTTAAGACACACTTGCATTGTTCTTGCTTAGTGTGTGTTAAAGCATTTCAGAACAGCCTAGGTTCAGGAACAGTCAATTTGAAGAAAAAAAAAAAAAGGCAAGAGGCCAAATCAAGATGTTTGTACCTGAGAAAAAGCAAAAACTCTGGTGTATTCGACAGCAAGCAGTCATTGCACCAAAAAACACTCACCTTGCACAAGATACAGGTGTTAAAAAATAAATATATTACACATATTGTTATTGGATATGGAAATGTAATAATACATGGCCTATCAAAATGTTAGTTCTGGCACTCCAGAAGAGGTGAGCTGGTTTAGCAAGCTTGTCCTGGGGGTCACTGTTACACAGAAGCTTCCAACTTGCCACGTAGCAGGGCAGCTGCCACAGAGCAGCTCTGTGTCTCCTTGCATTTATCCTTCATAGAATCATTATGGCTGGAAAGAACCTTTAGGATCATCAAGTCCAACCTTCAACCCAACATCTCTCTCTCCACCAGATCACAGCCTCAAGTGCTGTATCTACTTGTTTTTAAACACCTCCAGGGATGGGGACTCCACCCCCTCCCTGGGCAACCTATTTCAAGGCCTCACCACTCTCTCTGGAAATAATTTCTTCCTAATAACCAATGTAAACCTCCCCTGCTGCAACTTGAGGCCATTTCTTCCTGTTCTATTATTAGTAAATTATGAGAAGAGACCAAGACCAGCCTGGCTACACCCTCCTCTTAGGTAGTTGTAGACAGCAACAAGGTCTCCCCTCAGTCTCTTCCTATCATGCAAGGCTAACCTACAGCTGCAATCAACACCAAACCAACTAAACCTCACCAGGCAGTTCCACAGTTACATAGAGGTGACCAAAATCCAAGCAGCTCCTCTCTTAGTTACCAGTCACCGTATCCAGACAGGCTTTCCTCCTCCTCTTGCATCATCAGTAATGATCTCACTCACTGACCCTGCACTGCTTTGGCTCAGAGCAAAGGTAGGTCCAACTCACATCACAGCCACGTGATGAGTAATGGCAATATAAGGGATGGAACAGGAGTGTTCCGCTTAGGAAAACCATGGGATTGTCTGTTTTGGAAGTGTCATGGTCTTAAAATTACTTAAGTGAAACATTATATACTACACTCTGGGGCAAAAACTGTCCCATACAAACCACACCCACAACAGACACTTTAAGGACAGACTGAACAACTGAAAAACCACCACAACAGGCCTACTCAGTTTTCAGCCTGTTCAGTTTACAAGCCCTCAAGTTAATAACACCAGATAGCTTAAGGACTATGAACATTCTTATATGTACAGAATACATCCTATTTAATAATTCCAACATATTTCTTAAGTGTCACAAGGCAGCTTTGCATTACGTAATACCCAAAGACATACCAAAAGCTATTTCTCATGCCATACAAACTAAGAACAAGTTACAGATACATAAATTTCAACACAACTATTCAAATATCAGTTTAAATACACTATAATCCACTAATTAAATCGCACATTTATTTAAATTGGAATTATTTTCCTCAACTCTGTTATGAGAGCTTAAATAAGTTTTAAATAGATTTAATCAGTTGAGTTACAATGGTGTGTGACCCAGTATGCTGTTCACCCAGCTTTACTTGGCATGAGTGGCTTGATCTGCTGCAGCCTTAGGCTGTGAACTATAAACTTTCACCTGGATTTGCTGCACTTGTACAGAACTTCTATCTACTCAAGCAAAACAAGGTCTCCAGAGCCAGATAAGGAGGGTGAAGGCACCTGGATAAAGTAATGGCTTGCCCGGTGACTGACTGTGAAGGATCTCAATGTGGAGCCAAAAGAGGATCTCTGACCAGAATCACCACTGGACCAAAGAGCAAGGGAAAGGCGTGTGAAGGGTCAATGCATAATCCATAAGGGTACCTGGGAATTTCTCCGCTCTAGGTCCCTCTCTGGAAGTACCCAGCTCAAGCTGGTTATGCTGCTATACCACTCTATTGAATTTTTAATTATTTTTTATGAGATCTAGTGCCCAAGAATCTGCTTCAGGAAACTTACAGTTCAGACTGTGGAGTGACTAACAGCAGACGCTGGGACCAGTCTCTACTTCCTTAACAGTTCTGTTACAGTAGGCAGTTAGTAAGCCCAGGTGCTGCAAAGAGGAGATACTGGTTCTTCCCAAACTGTGTACGTAAGCAACACAGTCCAAGCATTACTAAGCTTCTCCAATCTTTTTACTTTCCCATATCTGTCTTTCCCAGCAGAAAAGCCCAAATAAAAGAGTGTGTAAGAAAAACACAAACAAACAAGATGTAATCAAAAACAAGAGGATAAACTGATGACAGCAACAACTTTTACTTAAGAAGATTGGTCAGGTAGATGGGCATGGGAGAGCTGTGAGATCTAAGCGGTTCGTATTTCCCACTCTCCTTCCCCACTGTCTTTACAAGTCAACAAGACTGGGCTTTGTTGCAGTGCTAATATGAGTTCTCTGCAGCTGAGTTACTTCTTTAAAACTGACCTAGTGCAAATAGCAGCACACATTGTGCTGATACTGCTTTGTTAACACTGGCACTACATTTCTATGTAGCACTTGACACAACTGAGGGAGAGACAGATATGCCTGAGCAGCCACAGGTATTGCCACCACCTCACTAAGTCCAGCACAGCAACAATATGTTCAGAACTGTTTGAGGCGCTCACTCCATCCTTGGGTTTTCATCCTCACCAGCTGCAGGGCAGCACCTTCTGTTTCTCTTGTGATCCCAAAACAGAAAAAGCATCATAACAGCATTGCAGTCAACCACTGAAACTCAGCACCAGTACATTTCAGGAGCCTGTAAAAGATGATCTCTCTGACTCTACCTAGTGGGAGTAGGACCTTTCCTTAATAAAGTTTTTACCCCACTACAAAGGCAAGTTTTAGGAATGTGTGTGCTAAAAACTGGCACGTGTTTATCTTTGAGCTCAGTTTTCTAAGAGACCAGATGCGTGTCCATTAACTGTAGTCTTCAAGATTTGTGTTCAAAGTGTGGAAGGCAATTTTGGATGAAAGCCTGACCTCCAGACTCATATTCCCAGAAAACAAACCCAAGGCAATTTCTTCATAAAGCTGATTCAAAGTATCCCAGAATATTTTTCAGACACGTTCACAGTGTACATCATAAAGCCAATACCATGGAGCAGATAGCACAGGAGGATGTAACTACTCTGCTGCCCAGCACTCCTGCCATGTCACACTGCAGCTGAGGCACCTTTCCCAGCTGGCCATGACACACCTTGACATGCAATGGATACTAAAAAAAACAACAGGTTTCACAACTGGGAAAGATTAAAGTCGCCACAGGACATCATGAGAAAACACAAAACTTTTAACAGCACAGAACCATCTGTACCACAGCAGGCTTTGCTACCTCTAAAAAATAAAATTAAATAATTCTTAAAAGACACTACACATACAACATTCTACACTGTCACTGTTTTGGAACTTGCTTTTATTTTTAGGCCGCTCTGACCCTCCTTCCAGGAATCCGCAGGCACCTGGTACCGGAGGAGCTACGCTTCCCTAATTAAGGGCTTCGCCTGGAACTCCCAGCGGCCCCCGCCCGCGGACCGCCCGTCGAGCCGGCCGAGCTGCCCAGCCGCCGGGAGAATGGCTGCCCCGCTTCCGGGCCGCCTGCCCCGGGTGCCGCTGCCCACCCAGGCCGCCGCCGGGGCACCTTCCAGCTCCCTCCTGCTCCCACAGCGGTCCCCGGCAGCGAGCGAGCCAGGCCGGGGACTCAACGGGGCGTGGCGGGGCCGCGGACACCGCCCCTCCCCCGCCGGCAGTGCGACGTGTCACAACGGCGGAGCGCAGCCGTGTCACCCCCCCACACACCTCCCGGCCCGGCTCCCTTACCTTGTTGGTGGGGACGGAGCGGAGCCGCTTGAAGATGGCGGCAATGTCCTGCTTGCTAGGCTCGCACATGGCGCCGGAGGGCTGCAGGGGGCGAGGCGGGAGGGCTACGAAGGAGAGTCGCCGGTACCGCCCGCTGCTCGCACCGCCGGGACGCCTCACGCCGCCGCGGGACGGGGCGAGACGGGCCGCTCC